>CALYLW010000215.1:736782-792963 GCA_944989445.1 Ampullaceana balthica
TGTAATTCAATTTCAATGTTTGTTATTGTTTTTTTTCACGTGACGGTTCAGTCACGCGTTGACGCCACCCATCTATGTACCGGCGTGATTTTGTTTACATTTTACGTGTCACGCTGAGCTTGGTCCAGCGATCGTTGACCAGACCTTTCCCCTCTCCCACCCGCCACCCGCCCCCCGCCCCCCCAGGGGTATAAGCAAAGGGAAGTTAAGACAGATCCAGTGTGTAAATGTTTGTCGCGTTTGAACATAATCAATACTTTGAGTTA
Organism: Ampullaceana balthica; assembly: GCA_944989445.1. NCBI lineage: Eukaryota > Metazoa > Mollusca > Gastropoda > Lymnaeidae > Ampullaceana > Ampullaceana balthica. Next base: position 737,049 of record CALYLW010000215.1, read on the forward strand.
TGTCTCCTATATAAGGGATTTATAGTCAAAAACTTTGTTTTTACGTTTTTGTTTTATTTTACTTTGCACACGGACCAACGAACCTTAGAGGGAACATCGCCCCTGGCCCGGATTTGTGAATCTTAATTTGGTTTCTGTAACAATAGGATTTTTTTAAACGACACGTTCTTTTAGCGAATTGCTCAGACCCACGGTTTAGGGAGGAAACTAGAGGGAGTTGTCCTTTCACTGTCCATCTTGGTAGGTCTTGCCTGGAGTGGTAGGGTATGTTGGTATAACTGTGAGAACCGTCGGGACAGGCAAGTTGAATGAACGAGAGCTCATACTGTTAACGTTATTTCATCTGTTCGCTCTTACCTCTGTAAAACGGCGTGGTTGGGTTGTTGGTTGGTTTTTAAATCCCTTATATTAACTTCACCGGCGTCTCTCTCTCTCTCTCTGTCTTGGGCGGGCGGAAAAACAGAAGTCAAAAATGACCCACTTCCAATGATCCGATCGAACTGAAATTTGGCACACGGACCCATCTAACCTAACAATGCATCGTATCAAAATTTCAGATCGATCGAACGTACCGTAATTAAATTAATGCATTTTTAGTTTATCCTTATATGAGGTATGTAATTTAAATTCACTGTTTGTTATTGTTTTTTCCCACGTGAAAGTTTGAGCTGACGCATTGAGGCGACCCAACGAAGCGACGGGGCGCTTTTGTTTACATTTTACGTGTTACTCTGAGCTCGGTCAAGCGAATCAGTGACCAGACTTTTCCCCTCTCCCCCTCCCACCCACCCCTCCCCCCCTAGGGTTATGAAGCAAACTTGAGTTAAGACAGATTCAGTCTGTAAATGTTTGAAAATAATCAATACTGTTAGTTATGTCTCATACATAAGGGATTTATAGTCAAAAACTTTGTTTTTACGGGTTTGTTTTATTAAATTAATCTGGGGCGACACGAGATTCTTGCCGCCTCCTTTCCACGAATAAGCCAAGGCAGTTTTCATAAATTGTCGCCCCCCTCCGAATCAATGAAACAAGTGGCACCCACGGCAAACCATCTCCGCCCTAAACTGCTACTATCGACACCTACAAATACACCCCCACCTTTCCCCCTCCCCCAACCTCTCCCGGTGACGGGGGGTGTTTTTCGTGCACCTCCTGATCGCCCAGGGTGGCGTCGTGTTTAAGCACGCCCCGTGATTGACCTCGTGATAACACAACTTTGCCGTGCAAGGAACAAAGCATTCCGCGGCGTAGTGTTACGGCCGTGGAGGTGGCGCTGCCGTCTGTTACACCTACACCTGGATAGGTAACTTAGGTAAACCTTAACATAGGGGTTTTTGTGTGTCGCTGTCAGGCGAGGTGGGGGAGCGGGGGTGTTTGATTTTATAGACAGAGCCGGATACACTGTAACAAGCGGAATGTCTCGGTGGGATCCAGCGTCGTCTAATGAAAGTTGTTTCGTTGGAATAATATGGTTGCATTTTTAGTTACACCATTTACAGCAGAGCAAGGTGAGATCAAGGGCGGTGGGAGGTGGAAGAGAGACAATCCTGGGAGGCATCTGTTGTTCACACGTCCAGTGTAAATGTCAGGGTCTACCCTGACAGACGGCGCGTCGAGCAGACGTGACAGTGTCTGGAATGACCTTCACGAGTGAGTCCCCCTGCGGCGAGTTTGACGTCATGTCTAAATTTAACGTCAGGTTTTTGACGTCACTCCATTACGCTCTCATCCGACATAACTTCCATGTTGTATATACTGTACATGTGTGTACCCGCCACAAATATGATTTGGGGGCGGGGGGATGGGGGGTGCTGAACATATTTTTGTCTCAGAGACGGATGTAGTCTGTTGAAGTCGTCTAAATCAGCTATTCCCTTAAACTACACAGTCAGGTCAATCAACGCTGCCCTTTGTTTGCTTCCGAAACATAGGTTTAAAAAGAAGTGTGTGTGTGTCTGTGTGTAAGTGTGCCTGTGTGTGTGCGTGCGAGAGTTTGTGTGTTTGTTTTTGCCGCGACGATAATAAAATTAAAATTGAGTGTTTGACAAAGTGAACTTTTCTTTTACAATGTTAAAAGTCCATCATTGTGTACTGGTTGAGAACTCATGGGGACCTCCCCACCTCTATACTCGCCGCTGGCGACATGCATAGTTGTTGCTACAAAAAGTAACTTCTTTGTTGAGTAATGAGTGAGTCAACATAAACATGGGGCCCAACAAACGGAGGGAAAGGTGTCTGACCTTCGCCCTCTGTGGTTTGTGGTATGTTGTTGGAGATTAGCTGCTGTGCTCATGTTACTGTCGCACAACACCTTCAGTTTCTTTAGTCTTTGGATTAGAGGTTAATTGTACTCATGGTATCGGGTTACTAACTGCTGTACCGTACCTGTGTACTAACTGCTGTACCGTACCTGGGTATTAACTGCTGTACCGTACCTGGGTACTAACTGCTGTACCGTACCTGTGTACTAACTGCTGTACCGTACCTGTGTACTAACTGCTGTACCGTACCTGTGTACTAACTGCTGTACCGTACCTGGGTACTAACTGCTGTACCGTACCTGGGTACTAACTGCTGTACCGTACCTGGGTACTAACTGCTGTACCGTACCTGGGTACTAACTGCTTTACCGTACCTGTGTACTAACTGCTGTACCGTACCTGTGTACTAACTGCTGTACCGTACCTGGGTACTAACTGCTGTACCATACCTGGGTACTAACTGCTGTACCGTACCTGGGTACTAACTGCTGTACCGTACCTGGGTACTAACTGCTGTACCGTACCCGGGTATGGTATCTGACTCTTCTACCATAAAGTATGTGTGACTACCACAAAGTGAGTGCGTGGGGCCTGGTATCTAGACTACAACAAGTGTATTCGGATTGTTTGATATATACACTGCTGAGATTAACTCTGGGAACCTGACCCTTACATGCGGCTACCACAGGAAATCTAGGGTTGGGGCTAAGTGACTGAACGAGGTCATACCATACGTTTCAAAGGGGTTTTGAAATCATTGAATACATTCGATCAAGACTGCAGCCCTCCACAACTTGAAGACTTCGTATGGAAGCTTCAATGAACGCGATGTTGTAACATCATCGACATGATACATTAGTTCAGTTGGTGTTGGTTGTTTTTTGTTTTTTAAAAGCCGAGCAATCATAACTGACCACAAGAGGACGTAGAGGAAACATAAATTTGTCAGAAAATAATTTCAACGCAAATCTCAGATCTTCAGATTTGAGCTGTTAATTATTTCAAATTTTTAAACTCTTCCCGTCATGTTGATTCGGTGCATTATGGGAATTCGGATGCATTATTTAGGTATTATAATACATGATTTAATCCCGGTCATTGCATTTATAAATGATTTTTTATTGGGTATGGAAAAATTTTCACTTTAAGCTGCGCGGCCGAACAGATATCTGACAGACGCCGCGCGGCAGTTTAGATTTACCGCACATCAACGTTTGCAAAATTTTGCACAAAAATGGATGCTATGAAACTTTGCACACGGGTTGTTGTTGTTTTGTTTTTTTACTTTGCACACGGTCCAACGAACATTAGAGAGAACATTGGTGTGGAACTAAAGCAAGATTTATTATTTAATATGTCACTAATACATGCTGGATTTCTAGGGTTGGTATTACCACGTGATTTATTCCTGGGAATTATATTCATCATCGTCATTGGCTCCTAAGTCTCGAGAGACAATTAGGTAAAGCTCCCTTAGGATTAAGCCACAAGTGGCCTGCCTCGCTTGCTGTGTCTCGTGACCCCTATTCTAGAGGTGCAGACTGTTGCAGTTCGGGCAGTAAGTCCAGTCGGGTCGTTCCGGGGCAGAATGCTTTCTTTTAGTTTCCTGGTTTCTCTTCTCTGATCCAAAGTACCGTATATACTCGTTCTAAAGCCGACATTTTTAGACAAAATCTGAGAGAAAAAGTTAAGGGGTCGGCTTATGAGTGGGTCGTAGGTGATTTCTGCATATTTAATGAATATCGGTGTTGTTAATGTAGATCATCAAGGTCCTTTTCTACATTCAACAATATTCGACTGCTCTACCAGAAGCTATAATATTTTATTTAACATCTGCACTTAAAATACCTTATTTAATCATTTTATTTATTTTTGTGAATGTTTAAATAAATTGTTTTACAATTTTTGTTTTCAACAACGAATTTTCATGTATGCATTTTCGCCACTGTTTACCAAAGAATTTTTGTTTAAAATACTGGTAACTCTTGCCTAACAAAGTGCACAAAGACAAAGATAGGCAGTTCAAAGTAAATAATCATAAATACTGATTTAGCTTGTAGTTTTAAAACAATGTGTATCATTTTGTTTAAGCTGTCCTATTATTTTTGAGGGGTCGGCTTGCGAGCGGGTTATAGACTTTTAATACTTTTCTCTTCCAAAAATAAGGGAATCGGCTTATGAACGAAAGAGTTATAGAACGAGTATATACGGTATTAATACAAATTTTCGGTATTTGTATTAATAATTAATACATGATTTATTCTTGAGAATGATAGTGATACTAATGCATGATTTAGAAAAAACAGATCATGTGAAACACAATTAATAGGTTTAATAGATGAACTATCAAAAGGCTTAGACAAAAATGATCAAATAGACACAATATTACTAGACTTCTCAAAAGCATTTGACAAAGTTCACCACATTAGTTTACTTAAAAAACTTAACTACTTTGGAATCTCAGGTTCCTTACATCACTGGATCCAAGACTTCCTTTTGGGCAGGGAGCAAACTGTAATAATTAATGGATCTAAATCTGCACCAATAAAGGTTAACTCAGGAGTTTCCACAAGGAACTGTGCTAGGTCCCTTACTCTTTTTAATTTATATAAATGATTTACCCAACAACATCTCAACAGGTACAAAAGTTAGGTTATTTGCTGATGATTGTATAATCTATAGAACAATTAAATCAGAACAAGATAGCAAAATTTTACAAAAAGACTTAGAAGAATTGATAAAATGGGAAACTAACTGGAGTATGTCTTTCCACCCAGAAAAGTGTCAACTGTTAAGAGTAACAAAGAAAAAGAAACAAATAAATTCAAAATATTACATTCATGGAAAAGAACTGACCCAAACTAAAGATGCAAAATACTTAGGAGTCTTAATAAATGAGAAACTATCATGGAATCCCCATGTCAATGAAGTTATTAAAAAATCAAACAAAACCTTAGGCTTTATAAAAAGGAACTTTAACAAATGTAATAGAGATATAAAACTAAAATGCTACCTCACTTTGGTGAGACCTGTACTAGAATATGCATCTTCTGTATGGGACCCATCCACCAAAGAAAACATTGATAAACTAGAACAAATTCAAAAAAGAGCTGCCAGATTCATTACTGGAGAATATTCGAAACTGACAAGAATAACACCATTAGTTAAATCATTAAACCTTGAAACACTAGAGGATAGAAGAACCAAGAGCAAAGTAGTAATCATACATAAAGCAATTAATTCTAATTTAGAAATACAACACAAAGATAACTTAATACAACCCTCAGATAGACATAAGGATAAAAACACCTTTCTTATTCCGTATGCAAGAACAAACACATACAAGTTTTCCTTCTTCCCGTCCGGAATTCGGGCGTGGAATGGGTTGCCTGAAGAATCCAGGAAAACCAACACTTTATCAACATTTAAATCTCTAATAAAAATGCAGGACTAAACACAAACCATAGATAAGCGTAGGACGCAATAATCTTCTGTATAGAAGGAGCGTCTGTAAACAGATAAGATAAGATGATTTATTCCGGTTGGACGAAGAGAATAGTCGTACGTTCCGTTGTTATATAATATTGTAAGATAACTTTCCTATCTCGGTGTTTAGACCATGTGCACATCGTTTGTCTAACTGTAGACGGGAAATAAAATCTGGTTCTACTTGATGACACCAAACTTGCCGGCCTTGTGATATCTCGTTGTTCTATTTCTACCTCAACTATGTGTATATGGAATTTTTTTATTTTTTTAAAATTGTTCGTCTAAATGTACGATAGTTACGGTTCACTTGCAAAGATCAAGAATTACTTTTGTGTAATGTTATCCGTGAACAAAATGCCGGTTCAAAGGAGATTTCTCTCGGCGTCTATAACACCGCTTTACAATAAACCTTTACTACTTTACAATAATAGCTTTTCACGACTCTACCAGCCTGCACTATTTCAGAGGGAAACGCTATCGGCGTATCTTCAATTTCAATGAAGTGTCTTTCAATTCGCCGTGCAGTCTCCGACCTGGCTCGCTGACCTGTTCTCAGCTGATGTTGCGAGAGCGTTAAATCTGTGTCAATACTTTCTGTACCACCCGACCTCTTCTTCTGTCAATACCTTGACATTGTAGACAGATTTCATGCTTGCTCGTGGGTTCTCAATCTGACAGCTGGTGCCTCAGTGTGTGACGGGTATAGATAAAAACAACTTGGGTAATATGCATTAAAAAAAGTATCAGTTTTTGGCTTATTACTTGTAATAAGAGAAGCTGAATTCTTACTTGTATAAACTCCAGTTAAATTGTTACCTGTAAAAACTCACGTTAAACTGCCACTTGCACAAAGTCTTTTAAAATTGTTACTTGTACAACACCAGGTTAAATTGTTACGTGTAAAAACTCAGGTTAAATTCTCTCTTATACAAACTCAGGCTATATTTTTACTTGTACAAACTCAAGTTAAATTTGATGCCACAAATTCATGAAAATCATGGTAACACATCAATGATTAATGGATTTTGCTTGAAGTTGTAGACGTTTTTGTAATTGAAGTCCACGGCTTTCATGTCAAATAGCAGTTTAATATCTCATATAGAATGGGAATGCGATAGAGCGTTTAAATAAAATACAAAATACACAAACAAATTGTGCAATGAGAACAATAAATTTGAGCTTTATTTTTAAAACTAACACGTGTTAGTTTAAAAATAAAAATAAACCTCAAATTTATTGTTCTCATTACACAATTTGTGTATTTTGTATTTCAAATACCAGTTCCTTGGTAATATTTATTGTATGGTTAATGTCGCCCTGGGAGGTACGAGAATTTCCCCCAACCCCCTTCTGGAAATGTTTTTAGGGCTGGCCCACCCGCCTCCCCTCCCAAGAAAAAACTCAATCACACCTCCGACCTCCGCAACTGGTCAATTCTATCCATCTGAATAATTGATGTATTCAACTACTTGGACTGGGTCAACATAACAATTCAAATAATGATTCCTGGCTTGGGATCACATGACGATGATCTGGTCAGTTGGTCAACAGATAGTTCACAGAGAATCAGGAAAAGCGATCCTTTTTCTTAACCCACATTTCACCAACAACTATGACGTCATATCAAATGACAACTGTGACGTCACAGCTGTGTCACTTTATTATCCCCCGTTTCCCTTGGCTCCTTCGCCTCCCCCCCCCGGGGGTCTTCATGCTACCCAGCGACTTTACATTGATTGACGTCACATTTGAGATTATTTGACGATCTATGTCTCAATCTTCAAGCTCTTCATGCATTTCACCCGCATGCCTTCTTTTTGTGTCAGCGAACATTTTGTGCACCGCTCGTGTGTACATTTAAGCTGCTGAGAGCTCTTCACTGGTCCTCAGAGCTTAGGCTCGGTATCGCCTTACGCAATCTGAATCCTCAAATTGTATAGTCTTACGGTACCTCGTTTTGGGAATATATCAGTAAGATCTTATCGTGTAGATAAATCCCCAACCTGAGTTACTGTAAAGACTTTGATTATCCTTTGTGGATCTTTGTCTTATGTGATGTACATTTGATAAAAATAGGATATTTTGGGGAAACATAGAATGGCAAACGATCGTCGCTAAGCAGTATTTAGGGGTTGTTTTTTGTTTATTTGTTTTTTCTTACTGAAATTCCTCTGAAATTTTGCATCCTATCTCTCGCTTGTGGATGTTAATTTAAGTACCACCATTTTACCACAAATAGCTTAATTATGCGTGTACCTATTCCTACAAAACGAAGGGGAAAAGTTACAATTTTGCTTAATATTTACAAAAAAAAATTTAAAAAAAAGATTATTCTAGCAGAAAATTTTAATATTGAAGAATACTTTCCACGAGGACCCAGAGACAAAGACCACGAACATATGAGTTTAGACCCCCAACCCCCTCTCCCCTACCCAGCACCATGATCAACTTGCGTAGACCCCTAAAGTCACGTCATGTGGGTAACTGATGAGATTAGCCTTATACAGTGTACTCCCTGACCCTAGAGCTGGACCAGACTTTATCCAACCGAAAAAAAAATTCACAAACTTTCAGCTCACTTTACGAGACACTCTCTTAATATCGAATTGCATGGTGGTGTAACTGATGAAGGGGCCTATTACTGATGGGGGCTAAAGGTGATTTGCATGCTTGGGTAACTAACAGGTTCGATGTTGAAAACAAAGGACCTGGGGGGGAGGATCCACAACATTGAAGACATTATAGTTCCTCATGACTCACATGAAGGGCTGCGAATATTATTCATATCGAGACTAACCAGTTGGTTGTGGTTTCAAGTTGGTGTTATTCGGCAGTCGTCTTTCAATTTTAAAACGCTTCTCATGAATTGCTGTTGGACATAAAAACTATTGTTTGGTTTATTTTTTTTTCTCTATAAGGACGAATGTATAGCAAAGTTGTTATATTTATTTATGAAAAATTTTGTTTTGACTCTGTATTTTATTTTATGAGATGGACTTATAATCACTTAGTCGAAAAATGCTAATACATTATTGTGCTATAGGTAGATTTCCTATTGTAAATCTTTTAAGTATTTTTAGTTTACAGTTTTTAAGAAGAAAATTTTCAAAACCGACTAGTCGAAAACCGAGTTTGTTATGATAATAAATAAAATGGTGATTTTATTTAACTTTAAAAATTAAAACAACCCCGTAAAAACTAAGTTTTGGACTATAAATCCCTTATATATGAGACAGAACTCAAAATATTGATATGTTCAATATAATACACATCACGCGACAAACATTTACAAACTGAAACCGACTGATCTCCCCTGACTTTAAAACCGGGGGAAATGGGGGAGGCGGTGTAGAAATCGATGGCTGGCGTGAACTCAAGCAAGGGACACGTGATTGCAAACAAGAGACGCTAGATTGAGTTATATTGAGATAAACTAAAAATGCATTAATTTAAATACGGTACGTTCGATCGATATGAAATTTTGATACGATGCATTGTTAGGTGACACAAGTCTATGTGCAAAATTTCAGCTCAATGGCATCACGGGAATTGTGTCATTTTTTACTTTTGTTTTTCCGCCGCCCGCGAACGACAGACAGAGAGAGAGAGCTGACGACAGGATTTGAAAGTTAATATAATAACTTATATTAATAAATACATTCCGTGACCCACAGACCTTCGAAGCTTCGGTTTCCATTTCTTCATTATTGAGGCTGACCTCTTAGACGTATGTGTGTCTATTGCCTCGTGTTCCCCACATCCTGTCTCGAGCCCCCATGAGCACTCCTACAAGGCATCATCGTCAAGGACGTATATAAAGAACATCAATTTTGTACAGGTGCCATAATAATTACAATATAGATCGTGGATCCTTGATAAACTCAAATTGTATATTGTCCCAACAAAAAAATTTGGTTCCAAAATGTTTTTATTACCATGAATAAAACAACAACATTGAACGGATTTTCCCTATTCTTCTTCATTGTGTTCCACAATTACATTTTTTTTTGGCGTTGTTATTTTTCATTTATTTGTTTCTGCTGTTGTTTTAAGAGTAATAATTAGTGTATGTCTTCTCTCCCCTTCCAGGCCGAATGTCTGCGAGTACCAAGATGTGATGATGGTACTCATCAGACAGCCTTGCGTCCAGGCGTTCACCCGACTGGTCAAGGTATGGAAGCCTGACTGTGGCTACACAAGGAACTGGTGTGTGGGCTACGAGAGGAGGTGAGTGCATTGAACGGCTTGAAACGTTCTCGTGAAATGTGTCTGATCATTGTGTGAACCTACAGAAATTGACATGGTTAAAGTGGCAGTAATAGACAAAAGTGATGGTAACAAAGTGGGCGCAACAGGCAAATGAGAATACCCTTTTTTTTAATATATAATTTAATTATTTATTTATTTTACAAAACCTCATAATAAAATTAATCCCCTAGCAGGAAAGTCCGACATGATCATGTTACACTGTCATCAAGCACCCACAGTCCACAGCCTTCCAGGCTTGATCCACCAGTGTGAACTATCGTGTGATATGGACATGCAACCCCCACATCACCAACACCCGATAACTAACAGTTTGTTAACTTGTAGTAAGATAAAAGTAGGACGTTGATGTATAGAGGTGCGCGTTGGTAATGTCAGAGCCCGCGAGAATACAGGTGTAGTTCAGAGATGACTTCAGCACTTTAGGGCGGTTGGAGGCTTACTATAGATAGTATAGTTAAAGTATCATGTATAAACCACTTCATTTGTATTCATGGGCCAATCCCATGAGACAACGCCTTTGTGTACCCCCCCCCCTCCCCCAAAAATGATTTTAGTTGCTTGTTATTCATATATAGCGAACACCGAAACAAAGGGGGACAGAAGAGTTTTAAATTCCGGGATACAGCAGAAAACCCACGTGACTCTGTTAGATAATTTTTTGGGAACAAGTGTCGATATCATTTTTAAAAAATAAAAAAAAGAACGATGTTTTTATTTGCAAAAAACAAACATTTAAAACCATTTGCTTGTCTTCTTCAAAATTCAAGATCACTTTCAAGATCTAAAATGTTCTAACTTACAACCTGTATCCGAATTTTCCTTTTGCGTGTTGAATACTTTTACCTGTAATGCCGTTATCACCTATGAATTATGTTAACTGGTTATAAGGCCAGTCTAGGTGCCATTATAGTTGATGGATCTATGTCACCATACAATGATGCTTCTACCCCGTTATAAGGCCAGTCTAGGTGCCATTATAGTTGATGGATCTATGTCACCATACAATGATGCTTCTACCCCGTTATAAGGCCAGTCTAGGTGCCATTATAGTTGATGGATCTATGTCACCATACAATGATGCTTCTACCCCGTTATAAGGCCAGTCTAGGTGCCATTATAGTTGATGGATCTATGTCACCATACAATGATGCTTTTACCCCAATGGTTACTTTCGGGGGTTGGGGGTGCTTTAGGATATTTGTGATACCGGCTTTTAATAAATTGAGTAAACGATGGAGAAATATCCATCGGACCGCGCATTCAAGGATGGCGACCGGAAGCTTGTTAAGCTCATTATGGGACATCAGGGCCCACGACCCGTCAACGGAGTCCGCATCAATCATGAGGGTGGCTCCCCTTGGCCCTCCGTGGTGTTAGTGGTCAACGGCAGAAGTTGTCAAAAAAACTGATCGCCCGCAACCAAGCCACGCCAGTGTTGTCATATCGTGTGGCGTTTGTGAGATGCCGGGCGGAAAACGCGCAGTAATATGAACAATTACTTGACCGTATCACTTATAAAATGATTTTTAACATCACTTATACGACGAAAAAAGTAAACCTTTATGATAAAATAAAAATCAATCAGGTCAAAAAAAATTTTTCACAATTCGACCGATATGTTCAAAAATTGATGTTTCTATTTAAGACTTTTCCCAATTTATAATAATAATAATAATAATAATAATTTGCTTATTTATATAGCGCTGTACCTCAGTAATTAGCTGGGTTCACAGCGCTTTGCTTAAAATAGTTTTGCACATATAATAATCAATACATGAAATGTAAAGCACATATAACTACAACATATAACTACAACATATAACTACAACATATAACTACAACATATAACTACAACATATAACTACAACCTATAACTACAACATATAACTACAACATATAACTACAACATATAACTACAACATATAACTACAACATATAACTACAACATATAACTACAACATATAACTACAACATATAACGACACTACAGTGTACAGTGTGCATAAGACATATAAGCCACGATTATCATTTAAGAAGATTATTTTTTATTTTTCAAGTATTTTTGTTACGGGTATTTTTAAGATTTATTTTAAAAAATGTTCGACTGGCATTAACTTCATATTTAGGTTAGTGCTCAAACCGTTGCGGGGTTAATATGGCCGCCTGAGGTTGACTTCTGTCTCATTGTGCCGTGTTTGTACAGTGAGATTAGCGTTACGTCAATTACTGTGTCAATGGCCTGTTTCGTCTCTCCAATCCAGGACAAGTTATTACACAACCTACAAGGAGAGATACGAGCCCCAACAGGTCACCAAGTACAAGTGCTGCAGTGGCTGGCAGTTGGACGACCAGGGGTCGGGCTGTAATAACAGTGAGTACTTAAGTTCTTCTCCCTTATGCCATCTCCAAAAAAAATCAATAATAAATGCGAGTACTCTCCCTTCAAATGTAAATCTTTAAAATAGTAACAAGGAGTGGTGTCCCCACTCCCATTCAATGTCAAACCACGAATCAGCTGATTTGAACTATTTAAAAACGTCAACATTAAATTATAGCGGGGAAGCGACTGGGGCGTTATTCGGTACGGACTTAGGAGATTTGAACCCGCCACCCCCCCTTACCATATGGAAGCTCTAAGACAACTATAGTTCGAACTCACCAAGAAATCAATAAGGTATTGATAAAAGGACGCTGCAGAAGACGTGGTTGATGACAGTCAGTCTAATGTAGAGAAATTCATAGAAATCTAAAAGTTAAGCGCTCATTCATGAAGGTCTTTCTGTGAAATCAGTCATATTGATCAGTGCTATGGATCAGTGCTAAGTATCGTTGCTGTTGATAAGAGAAATGGATCACAGTATATGGACTAGTGCTATTTCTCAGTTATTAGCATCAGAGCTATTGAGCATAGAATACGTCAGGCAATTTAAGTTAATTCTAAAGGCAACCTCACCAATTAGTATTTTGTATAAACCAAAGGATAACATAATTAAAATTAGCCGGAAAACATTTTGTTCTGTTTGATTAGTACGTTGTATTTATTAATGTAACCAAAGAGGGAGATGCGGGGGTAACTAGCATGAGGTGTTACATATATGGGCAAAATATCATTGTCCGTCACGTGGGTGGGGACTTAGACCGCCACCCCACATCTCCACCCCACAGTTCTCATAAACTTCCCCCACCACCACCCCACACCACCACCCACACCACCATCCCACACCACCACCCCACAACTACACGGTACACCACCACCCCCCCACCACCACCCCACACCACCAGTGACTACCACCCCACACCACCACCCCACACCAACACCCCACACCACCACCCCACACCACCACCCCACACCACCACCCCACACCACCACCCCACACCACCACCCCACACCACAACCTCACACCACCACCCCACACCACCACCCCCCCACCACCACCCCCACCACCACCAACACCACCACCTTACACCACCACCCCATACCACCATGCCACACCACCACCCCCCACACCCACACCACCACCCCACACCACCACCCCACACTACCACCCCACACTACCACCCCACACTACCACCCCACACACTCCACAATTCTCAGAAAGCCAAGTTGACCAAACAAGACGACAACGAGATATTGCAGATATTTGTTTTTCTCATCGCTTGATATCAACTTATAAAATCTTAAATTCTCTTAATTACAAATATTTATTTTCCGTCTCTTCTAATACATTATTGTTGGCACATATTCTAAACTAAAGAAATACTTTGCACGTGCAGACCATATAAACAACTGATGGAGCCAGGAAATTTTTTGAAAAATGAATCTTGCCTAATTTTAATATTATTCATATCTATATAAAGATATTTTTAAAATCTGGGGAACAGACTTTGTTAGCCTTTTACACTCTTAGAGAATTAAATTATTTTCTACTCACTTTTTTAAACAAGTAGTTAAGTACTTGTTTCTATAACACCCACCAAAATATTAGCAATTTATTAGACTCAGGAAACAATGATAAAATTGATGATTCAAACATCTAATGACCAAACGAATCAAAATGTTTAAGTTACCTAGAAAGACAGTAAATTCAAATGTTGAATTAACTGAACGAGCTTATAGTCCGGGGGGAAAAGCGTAACAATTTCTTGTGTGATGGAGTCCTGATGATGAGTACCAACCATTAGCTGTTAAATGTGAATATTTGCTGGTCGTCAGCTATTTCTGAAATCGAAATAAGTTTGTTGTTTTTTTCGCTCATCAGTACAATTTACATTTTAATAGAATTAAGTTTTTTTTTAAAGTTACAGTATTTTCCAGACTACTTAATGATTTAATTTTTAAAAAAGGTGGTCATGTTAAAAACTAGTATCACTTCGTCTTTGATAAAACATCTTTCTTAAAAGGTTTTTTTCGATTATTTTTTAAAACTTTCTCTCTTTCCCAATTTCCCAATCTTTCGTGAAGTACTGATTGGGGCCTGCGGTCTTTAAAGAATAAAATATAAGACTTAACTATGACGTCATTTCCTGCCATACTTCCCCTTAATCCACCCCCTCTCATCACTGTTGAGTTTAATTAAGACAAAAACGTAAATTGCCCCTCCCCGCCCTAACCATTCCCCACCCCTCCATCCTCACCCCCGACCCACGGCCCACGAGTTGGTCTCTCTCTCTCTGTGTTGTTATTGATTCAACTCAAGCGCACTGACGGATCAAGTTTCCACAAAGGCGCTTTCAGTTTGCAATGGGAATGGAGATTTGAGGATCTCATGGGTGATGTCAAATAATGGTCATTTGGAGGCAAACATCATTGACGCACAGAGGGGGGGGGGTGACAGGGTTGGTCCGGTAATTTGAAATTGTTTGCGTGGGATGGGTGGGGGCGTCATTACCCTGACTAGTGTTACCCTGACTAGTGTTACCCTGACTAGTGTTACCCTGACTAGTGTTACCCTGACTAGTGTTACCCTGACAAGTGTTACCCTGACTAGTTTTACCCTGACTAGTGTTACCCTGACTAGTGTTACCCTGACTAGTGTTACCCTGACTAGTGTTACCCTGACAAGTGTTACCCTGACTAGTTTTATCCTGACTAGTGTTACCCTGACTTAGTGTTACCCTGACTAGTGTTACCCTGACTTAGTGTTACCCTGACTAGTGTTACCCTGACTTGTGTTACCCTGACTAGTGCTACCCTGACTAGTGTTACCCTGACAAGTGTTACCCTGACTAGTGTTACCCTGACTAGTGTTACCCTGACTAGTGTTACCCTGACTAGTGTTACCCTGACTTGCGTTACCGCGACTATTGTTAACCTGAATAGTGTTACCCTGACAAGTGTTACCCTGACTAGTGTTACCCTGACCAGTGTTACCCTGACTTAGTGTTACCGTGACTAGTGTTACCCTGACTAGTGTTACCCTGACTTAGTGTTACCCTGACTAGTGTTACCCTGACTAGTGTTACCCTGACTAGTGTTACCCTGACTAGTGTTACCCTGACTAGTGTTACCCTGACTAGTGTTACCTGACTAGTGTTACCCTGACTAGTGTTACCCTGACTAGTGTTACCCTGACAAGTGTTACCCTGACTAGTTTTACCCTGACTAGTGTTACCCTGACTAGTGTTACCCTGACTAGTGTTACCCTGACTAGTGTTACCCTGACAAGTGTTACCCTGACTAGTTTTATCCTGACTAGTGTTACCCTGACTTAGTGTTACCCTGACTAGTGTTACCCTGACTTAGTGTTACCCTGACTAGTGTTACCCTGACTTGTGTTACCCTGACTAGTGTTACCCTGACTAGTGTTACCCTGACAAGTGTTACCCTGACTAGTGTTACCCTGACTAGTGTTACCCTGACTTAGTGTTACCGTGACTAGTGTTACCCTGACTAGTGTTACCCTGACTTAGTGTTACCCTGACTAGTGTTACCCTGACTAGTGTTACCCTGACTAGTGTTACCCTGACTAGTGTTACCCTGACTAGTGTTACCCTGACTAGTGTTACCTGACTAGTGTTACCCTGACTAGTGTTACCCTGACTAGTGTTACCCTGACCAATGTTACCATGACTAGTGTTACCCTGACTAGTGTTACCCGCACTAGTGTTACCCTGACTTAGTGTTACCCTGACTAGTGTTACCCTGACTAGTGTTACCCTGACTAGTGTTACCATGACTAGTGATACCCTGACTAGTGTTACCCTGACTTAGTATTACCCTGACTTAGTATTACCCTGACTAGTGTTACCTTGACTAGTGTTACCCTGACTAGTCTTACGCTGACTAGTATTACCCTGACTTGTGTTACCCTGACTAGTGTTACCCTGACTAGTGTTACCCTGACTTAGTGTTACCCTGACTAGTGATACCCTGACTAGTGTTACCATGCCTAGTGATACCCTGACTAGTGTTACCCTGACTTAGTATTACCCTGACTTAGTGATACCCTGACTAGTGATACCCTGACTAGTGTTACCCTGACTTAGTGTTACCCTGACTAGTGTTACCCTGACTAGTATTACCCTGCCCACTATTGCCTTGCCTAATGTTCCTGCCAAACTCGTTAATTATGAGAGATTCTTCAAAAAAATCAATCAAAATTTTAGTTTGTGGTAAGATTAAAATGTTTTTATGAAGTGATATTTACAATGTAAACATGACTGTGCTGACGTGCTTGTATTCAGGCGTAATGGGACGATGAAACAACATTATTATTGCAACTTCAGGTTATTTGGGGGTTTTTTTACAGTGAAATATTTATGGGATTAGAATTGTATTGTATCCAACAAGGTATAACGGATTTATTGAACTTTTCATTGGATTACAAGGGCACGCCTATGATGCATGGTGGGAAAATTGTTAGGACCTCTTGTTGCAAATAATTTAAAAAAACTATTAAAAAAACAATAAAACAAATCAGACGACGTACCAACACAGTTGTACACCTCATGCCCAGCAAACTTGCCGTCGATAAATTCTGTGACTGACATTTTTTTTTAAACCCTCGTGAAGTCAACGTTGTTCTAATTCCACTCCGGCTGGCGAGGGGCGCCCTGGAAATGGCCACCTTGACACACTGACACCAGCCAGCGACCCAGTATTAATGACCTTCGTGCTAGAAACACTGTTGACCTATAGGGGTTCATAGGTCACATACGTCACTGTCTGCTTTAGGACGACATTAAAATAACTTTTTTTAAAGCGGAACCTCCCCCCCCCGGGGCCTCCCGCCCCCCCCCCAAATAACACTGGTGGAGGTTGGGACATACATTCTGCTGTTAATTAATCTTGGGGATAATTAATTAACTGCGCCTCTAAGTTAAGTTTTCTGATTTCACAAGTAAAAAACAACAACACATTGTTACGTAAATTCCATACAGCATATTTTCAGACTTAAGGCCTCTCATTTACAAACCCAATAAGCTCTTCGAATGTATCATTTAAAAATGTCATGTGAATATTTCAACCTAAAACCTTATTGAATTGAGAAACCTAAGCACTTCAATTTTATCAGCTTAAAGACCTACTTGCACCTATAAAATAAAAAACCGCTTGAAGACCTCCTTGAATTTATCCACTGAAATTACCAACCCTGAATATATATCTTAAATGCCTTTGAAGACCTCCTTGAATTGAACAACTTCCGGACCTCCCTGGATGTTCATAATCCAATATTTAAAAAAAAGAGAGAGATCCAACGTCATCCATGGACAAGTCAATGCCAATATTTACAGCCCTCTGGTAGACAAGCCAAGGGCAGACAACAAGACAGTCAAGGGCTCAGGCTGGCGTTTCAGATTTATCGTCCCATAATCCGTCAGGATTAAGTTCGCCTCCTCGATGGAACATCCGGGTCATTCTTGGAATGACAGACCATAAAAAAAAGCGTGTCTCCTTTGGCGCCTATCTAACTCCTTCATTACGGTAGTTTGTTTTTCCTGTGGTGGACGTTCTAGTGGGAGAGTAAATTAAAGGTAGATTACTCTCTCCTTGTCACCTGAGACGCTACCGGAAAGAGAGTCTTGGCGGCGGATTAATAATAATAATGAAAAAATTAATTTAAAAAAACGATTGGCTAAAGAGGAAAAATATTTAGTTTAATCCCGATTATTTCATCAACGTCGGACACACGCGGAGTCGTTAAGCCGTCTAGTGAGCCAGCGGTTCTCAAGCATTAGAGTGACTGAGAATTATATATAATTTCAGATGTCCAGGAGTAAGTTTTTTAGATGAATAATTTTGTAATAAACTTTAAGTTTTCGTTCATCCTCTCCTTCTACCAGCCAATCTTCAGTTAAGTCTTAATAATGAAACATTTGTAAACAACATGATTCGGTTGTTTCAGGACTTTCAAGTATATTTATTGATTTGTAGTCATATAAACTAATATCTTAAACTTAACAAATTAAAGTTTGAGTTACAGGGAATTTCCGGTAATATGATACAGGTTGATCTTGCAGTTTCAACGTTCGTCTCAAATCGACCACGCATCTTCCACACACACGCACACTCTCAAAGCTCCCGCTCTCCCACGCGCCGCAACAGTGATGACCTTGGCGATGCAGCCTCGGATGTTGGAGACGTGTATTTAAATCTATATTTAGACACCTTACACCTGGTCTCGGTATCGTAATACCTGTAAGTACCGGCTATTTTTAGTGACCTTTGATCCCTGTCGGAATACACGGCCAAAGATTACCTACTTAATCGTATAATGCCGTGCTGACGTAGCGACACATCTTTAGACACACAAACTAACTGGAAACTTATAAAAGTTAAATATTGTTGACCTTAAGGTTGAAATATTTTTTCTGTAAGTGACTAAAATTTAAGTCCCGGAAAAGGTTGACCTGAATTGGTATCGTTGACTAGCCGTTAACCTCAAACAATATTGAGTTAGTCTTGATCATATAGAATATAGAATGTAGATCAGCTGAATACGGAACTTAGCTGTAGAACCTAGCTATAAACTCCGACTGGGGCGGATTAAGAGTGCACGGGGCCCCTGGCTGCAATTCAAACTGGGGCCCTATCCAGCTAGCGTCCCTTTAAATAAAACGATTGCTAGCAGCTAATAATAATATTATCAATATAAGACTGTATCTTGTAACCAGATAGTCCATTGGTTTCTTGTTCATAATTTGTCTGTACTCCGGGATCGGAATCATCAAAAAACCGAGCACAAAGAAATAACTGTTTGCCTGGAAACTAAAATTGAGTGTAAAAAGATAAATTTAAAGAAACAAAGACAAATTAAAAAATAAATATATACCACAGCCGGGAAACGAACACGATACAAGCCGACACGTTGCCACAAGACCATGAGATCCTGGCGAATGTAATAAATTTAAAAGATATATTTAGTACTAGACGCCCCGCGGCGTAGCATACGCCGCAGACTTGCTCATGGTGAGTGCAAAGAAAGTGGAGAAAGAACGAACGCAAACTACAGCACGAAGAAATCAAATCAACGCGAGCGAACGTCGGTTGAGACTGCCAACTCATTGTTGGTTTCGAGACATTTGCAGGTGAAATTCGGTACACCCCTAACTTCTATGAAGTCAATAAAACGATAATCGGTTAAAAATCGGAGTTACATAATCGATAATCGGTTTTAAAAAAAACACGCAATTAACAACCCTAAATATGACTAATCCTCGCTAGTGTCGGCCAATCACAGTTTATGTTTAAGGGATGGTACTATTAAATGGGAGGCCGGTAACAACAACCTCAGTGTGTATGTCTTCACGTTTACTCGCTATTTTTTATTTACTTAGTGCTGCTTTTTGTGTCTGTACCCCCCCCCCAAACCGTTCTTTGCACTGCCTATGATGAGCAAGTCTTCGGCGTATGCTACGCCGCGGGTCTCTGCAGAGTTCCTTCTTTTCATTCACTCACAGTTGGTTGCTCAAACCCACCCCATTTTGACAACTGTGTCTTTCAGGAAGTCTTCACCCCTCACTAAATCATTAGTGACGTATGCTACGCCGCGGGTCATCTAGTGTTGGCAATAAAGGGGTAAAAGAACGGGCACAAACAGACATTTTTAAAAATAAAAAGAACAAACAAAGTTTTCGCTGGGGATTGAACCCAGGACCTTCCCCGTATGAGGCGGACGTGATTACCAGTACACTACGAATCTCACGTTTTCTGTGAAGGAACAATGCAACTGAAACGCAAGGTCCATTGTTGGTCTCGATACATCGGTCGACCCAAGTCCAAGCGAGGGTCATTAGTCATGCTCGGTTGCACATACTTGCAGCTTCTTGCCTCGCAAGGTCCGACCACGAAGAGAATTATATATAGAGAGATTTATTAATATTTTCTCTTATTGAGCCAATCAAATCAAGTTTTTCGATACTGAGGCCGTGGCTATCGGGTCCGAATAGCGATCAGATTAATAGATAAGATTTTATTAATTTATTTAATTTATGATATTTTTAGGGATTCATGCAAACATTTGTCCACCTTTATTATAATTTATACTAAATTTGGGGGCCCCTAATTCATCGGGGGCCCCTGGCTTTAGCCCGTTCAGCCCCTTAATCCGACAAAGAACTCCGATGAACAACTTGATAACCGATAGGTGTGTCTCAATCGTTTGCGTTGTGTACATTTATTTCCCGTTCAAATTTCCATTTTACCTTTCTTTTCCCTACACTTCAAATTGACCGTGTCCTGAAGTGTTTTATTGACATTGACAACTCTTTTATAGTGAATCTTTCCAAATCACGCACATTAACGCTTTCTCATTAGTGATTTAATTAAAATGCGTCATGTGAAAACATTTACAATTAAAAATGATACTTAAATGGCGTTTCGGCTAATTGGTATATTCAGAAGCCGATAAACATGTATTTTTTATTTAAATTTTTTACATTTGAGTCCAGAAAAAAATGTAGACTTTGGTATCTCAGTAAGTGCATTTAACATGTAACAGACGAAATCAAGATAAATAATTTTTTTAAAAATTGTGTTAAAATTGTGTTTGTCTCTTGTTGTTTTTTATTGTCACGAAATTTGCTTTAAATTGTGATCTCTTCAAAAGTTAAAGCCTTTTATAAATCTTGTCTCTATAGATAAGCGTAGGACGCAATAATCTTCTGTAATAGAAGGAGCGTCTGTAAACAGATACGATTTATCTTTATTTTTTTTATATCTGAACGGTGCAAAGAAATTTTGCCTTGTTTTAGCTGGTAGACAGTGCTTACTTTGTGAATAGATCCAGTGTACATGACTTGGAAGTCAATTGTTATAATTGAATGGATTAATAAATATCCGGCTGAAATGGGCGACTCAATGACGTACCTATTCTCTATTTCATCATCATCGCCTGTCGTCCCATCTGGGGCATAGGCTACAAACAAAGGCTCTCCGGGCATCCCGAATCCCGGTTCTATTTAATGTAGCTAAATTAGCTGACCAGCCTTAAATAAAAATGTATTTTAACAGAATCAATAATGAACTGTTAAATGAGATTTTCTTCAATTCACAGCCAATCATACGGTGCTAAATCTTAAATGAGGTCGCGAAACTGAGATCATAGGAAATAAAACAATCTTATTCAAACTCTCCCTACTGGAGGTCAGTGAATGACCAACATGAATGTAAATTCATCCAGAATTTTTTAAAAATTTCTTAAGCTGAATATCTTCGGTAAACTTCATTTCTTAATTCCGACTGAAATTTTTTGGCGCTTTTTAAAGAATATTTTTTTCTTAAAGTGGCCTTTGATGTTACAACTTGGGTACACACTTAGTCTGTGAAGACACAGACCAGTGTTTGTCAGACTGTCAGTTTTCCAATGAGAATGTCTTCTGGTTACATGCCCCCCGTGGAGCTAGAGCCCTGAAGAGGCTTTTATGCGAGGACTTCCCCCGCCGTTAGCAAATCTTGGAGTAATCCATGTCACTGTGTCTCGGTACATCTGCCAAATAGAGCAAAGCATTCGGATTTCTTTTTAGATTATTTAAAACCGTTAGTGCTTACTGTAAACTCTCTTCTTTCTCCCCCCCCCCTTCCCTAATTTTAGGTTGATCTTTGTAATGTGTTGTTTTGTTATAGATATATAAATAAATGAATAAATAGATAAATAAGAATACATAAATCGGCTATTCCTTTGTTCAACCTAAGCAGTCTGTTTGAGATCTTTTCTTTCAATTAAGGTCAAACTCAGTGGTAGATATAACGGCTGATGTTGTTCCAAGATCTTCAAGCGAAAACACGAGGCTTGGGATAACAAGTCTGTAGCGACTTGATTGCTATTGAGTGGCTAGCTGACCGCGACCGCACCATTGTAACTCAAGGGACGATGCCACCATAATATTACTCTGTGGGCAGACAGGAGCCGTGTCTGGTATCAGCCAAAAAACCAGTCGCAATGACAACTGAAGGTCAGGAAACTAAGACGCCACCCACAACCACCACAAAGGGTCTGAGAATGACCCGCGGACCGAAAGACTGATGCCCAATTGATCTCAGTGATCGAGATTGTGCAGTCAGAGAAATATTAATCCATTGAAACTGTTTCATCGTATTGCTTCTTGTATGGCACCTACGAGGAAGAGAAAGCAAGCTCGTGAGATAGATTGAGTGAGATAGATTGAGTGAGATAGATTGAGTGAGATAGATTGAGTGAGATAGATTGAGTGAGATAGATTGAGTGAGATAGATTGAGTGAGATAGATTGAGTGAGATAGATTGAGTGAGATAGATTGAGTGAGATAGATTGAGTGATTGAGAGAGAGAGAGAGAGAGAGAGAGAGAGAGAGAGAGAGAGAGAGAGACAGACAGACAGACAGACAGACAGACAGACAGGTAGACAGATAGACAGAGAAGATGCGTACGGCGTACGTGTAATATGAAAGTGTGTGTGCGTATCACAAAACGCTCAACTGGCCTCAACTCAATAATTGTATCACGGAATATCCTCCATGAATAGTAACCAACAAATTCTGGTCCCAGACTATCAGATACAGTTATGCCGTCGTCTTACATGTCAGAAATTAACCAACATTTCTCAGGTCGTGCTATCAGAGGCGCATCAAATTTGCACCCCTCGCCTCAGCTATCTCGCCGCCACCTGCCTCCCTTACATCAATCGCCGCCATATCTCTACCTCGCGAGATGCTCTACTACAAGATGAAGAATCAGAAACAAAACAAGCGCTATCTGTTACAACAAGTCCGAGAATTCCCTCAGAAACACTCCGTCTCAGAATCTCTACCGTTTCATCTTTGCCTCCGTCAGAGGGCGGGGCTTGTCGTGCGTACGTTTGTTTTGTCCCTGGTTCCAGCTGTTGTCCGCCATCAGATAACAGCCGTTAGCGGTTCATTTTGTTGCCGTCCTGTCGTCGTCTTTCTCTACTTCCTGTTGAGCTGTAGATCAGCGCTCCCTGGTGGCCGATCACAGCGGCACGCTCCGGGGAGAGATGGAGATATGACCCCCGGGTTCAAAGGTTATCACGTCAAAGGTTAAATCTGGGATGAATGTATAAAATGTGTCAAGTGACCAAGTAGGTTGTATTTCCTAAGTATGTCGGGTTCTTTCTTTTTTTTTAAATTTTTTTTTAAAATGAAACCTACGTGCAAAATAAATAAGTAGATAGACAGCTCATTGAGTCGATCGCAAATCAAACTTCGACTCTCAACCGTCTCCTAAAAATGTTCCGATTCTTATTCACAGGTATGCAGGTGCGAAAAGAGACACCCATTAGACACCACGTCACCTTACCGTAAACTACATAGCGAATGTCACTGAAAACGTTTATAATTGTTTATCATTCTACGTCACCTTACCGTAAACTACATAGCGAATGTCACTGAAAACACTTACAGCTGTTTATCATTAATGATATTCAAACGTCGCCACTCACGCAGAAGCAAACAGATTCCAGAAAAAAATACACAAAATATAACCTCACTTACATAACAGATTGAACTAATGATCCTACATGTGGAAGAAAATCAGAAGCCCCGAGCCTAATGCTCTTTATGGGTCTTCCCGGAAGACACTCAGCTATATGGCCCCCAAATGGACGTAACAGCTGAGAAACCTCGCAGGAAGCGGTCGCTTCTGAAGCGGCCACCTGGGCATCCAGGAAATAAAGTCGAAAATGCCTCTCACTAAATTGGCCTCACAAGGAGGGGTGAAATTCCCTACTACGACCCGCTACCACTTTGGCGCCAATCCGGCAAATCATACGGGTCTCCGTGGTTAGGACCGCCGCAGAGCGGGGAATCATCAAAGACCTACCTAGGGCGTTACCACCACTGGACGGTTTCCTCAGAGCTGGCGTCCGCTGCGTTCTTCGCGGTACCTTTTGCTAATCCGTGCTGGTGCTCCTGGCCCTAAACCGGCACCGCTCAAATAGCGTTGCTAGTAAACTGAGGAGGACGAAACGGTCGCTTCGGAGTAACCCGACCCTCAACGGGCACTTTGGTTTTAATCATCGGCATTTCATC
Organism: Ampullaceana balthica; assembly: GCA_944989445.1. NCBI lineage: Eukaryota > Metazoa > Mollusca > Gastropoda > Lymnaeidae > Ampullaceana > Ampullaceana balthica. The sequence goes on from CALYLW010000215.1 coordinate 761,533, forward strand.
TAATGCTTTGCCTAAGATCCGTACAGCGACTGTAATCATATGTGACTAGCACCTAACATAACCTAACAGATTGAACTTGATTGGTTGAATTTATGGCCAAAAAATTGATTTGTGCCATAAGCATTTTCAAAATAATATCAATAGCTCGGTACTGTATTTTTTCGCGATAATGAATTAATATGTTGAATGTAAATGAAAATGTGTATAATTTACATGAAGACTATCAAGTCATCATTTTAAATATTTGAGGGTTAAAAGGTCCCGTTTTAAAAACAAAGTAAACACCCAAAGGGAAGGACTCATTCTTGGAAATGAAAAGATAATTTATAACCGGATGTAACATTTTATTTTTAAGGGGGGAAAACACACACACACGCACACTAACTAATTCTGAAAACTCCAACTAATTCTGAAAACACCAATTTATTCTGACAATAATTTTACATTATTTTTTTCCCAGGACCTTGCCGAGAATCCATGTGCAGCAATGGCGGCCAGTGTAATGGCGGCTACACTCCTTCCTGTTCCTGTCCCCCGGGGTTTCAAGGTCCCCGCTGTCAATACGGTGAGTACACAGACTTAACTCCTCTTTATCTCACCGTGAGTGTACAGACACTGCGTACGCAATTTTCTTACCTAGGGCGTATAACACGCCTCCCCTCTGAAGTCTTTGTCTTTTCCCTGACGCCTATCTCCCAACCCCACACAATCCTTTCTTGTGTTTCTGGTGGGACGTTGTTAATATAAATGATTAGTAGGTTTGTTTCGAAATAAGCCGGGCTGTTTATTTTATGAATACCTGCAAGTCAGTTCTTCAAGGCCCATGCTTATGACGAGGGTTCAACTGCTGGGTGATAAGCAAAGATTGAGCCGTGGATAGCGATGGCGAGATACGTTATTCCTGGCGATTGCAATCATGGGACGGCCATGGTTTACTTGGCATATCGCGCACGTGCTTCTGTCTTTCTGGAATGGTCATTAACTATTAGAGACATCGCCCATGACAGTTAGTGACGTCAGCCATGATGGTTACCGACGTCAGTCATGGCTATCACTGACGTCAGCCATAACAGTGAGTGATGTCACCCTTGACGTTTAGTGACGTCAGCCATACGACTTTATGACGTCAGTCCTACCAGCTAGACATCGTCCAACCAGTGATATGACGTCACGGGGAAAGCTCGGGCAACCAAACTGTTCAAAGATCCTGTCAGACCCCAATAACAGGGGCCACGGGAAGGTTATTTCTTTCTGTGGTTGGAATCAAGTCGGGAGACAACGAGTTCTACCTCTCACCCACTGCCTTAGATTTCTGTGGGTGAGCCTCGTTTGATGTACCTATCTCAGACTAAAGGCATTAAGAGAGATAAAGCCGCGCACGGTTCCCGCGAGCTCTTGGTGCCTTATGTTTATTTATCAGAAGTTTATCATTGTGTTGGGGCTGCTAGTGCGCCAACAGCTTTCTTGTCTCTTGTCGATATCATACCGCGTTTGAAACACACACACACAAAAGGGGGGGGGGAGAGAGATTGTTACCTTCATGTTCGCTGGACAAACATTTTTGCCGCTGAATAATGTCTTTTAAAAAGACTTACAATGGGATGAGGAATCTAAAAAAAAACCGCTTGCAAGTTGGTTAGTTCTAACCCAACAAGAAAAACCCTTTTGTCTTTTTGTGAAGTTTGACATATCCTATAAATAACCCGCCAAGCAATAGACGCGAAAATGCGTCAACTTATCGTCTGCTGCTGAGGTTACTTGAAAACACTCGCACAAGTAAGGCACTTCATAAAAACCCAAAATGCGAACAAAGTTGGCGTTTTATGTGCCCAAACATTCAATTAATCAAACGTAGAGAAGAATTTTTTTTTGAAATTATTCAATTACAATATTAATTCATTTATCTTTTATTTAACATATATGAACATGAAATTTAAATTTTTCCTTCACAAACAAAATACCTTTTGCAATTTTGAGAACCTCTGTGTTATTTAATACCTGAAATTAAGTCTTTAAAAAATGACCATGTGGTGGAACGTTTTATTTTGAATAGATACATTTACGTGCGTGTATTGTGTCGTAGATTATTATTGTTTGTTTTTAAAAAGACGAACGAGTAAAGGAAATAAATGCACAAATATGCATTGCTGGTTTTCATTGGAAATAATTCTATACTATTGAGTTACGTCAATGTTCCCTTTAGGCTGCGCGGACGCGCAGATAACTGTCCGACGCCCTGCGGCAGTTTAGAATTACCGCACAGCAAATTAAAAAAAAATTCACAAAAAATGGATGCTGTGCAACTTTGCACAGGAGGCTACTTTGCACAAGGAACAACGAACTATTTAGAGAACATTGAGTTACGCTTGTATATGTTTTTTTATTTCATTTAATAACCCCATCTCCACGGGCTAAACAAATGGACGAACACTTTCTTAGTGTAATCCTCATAAGTATTTACCTTGACAAACGAGGAAAGAAGAGATTTTTTTAAAAAGCAAATCCATGGTGCAATAACTGCTGGCTTTTGGCTGCCGATGTAATTGCCAGATAATGGCCTGAGGTTCATGTCTGGTGTCTGTAGAGGCGCGCCGCTAGCAGACGTAATCCAATTTGTCAGTGCTTATTGTTATGAACCCGCAGAGCTTCGGAAGCATCACCGCTGCGTCTGATTCTGGTGTGAGCCGAGGTTAGGAGCGGACGGGGGGGGGGTCTTTACTGGACGCAGGTCAAGAGAGGTTGCTGTAGAATGTAAAGAGAGATGTTTCTCTATGCTCCACTTGCGAATGTTGTTGTTCAAAATAATTTATTTTGTCATTAACGTGACTCATTTTACTGGAACTCTCTCTCTCACTCTTCCTCCCACAGCACTCCTGGCTACACACAGGTCCATTCCATGGCCCTCGTTGAAATACATTCGCCCATTCCACAGCATTTATTGATACAATTTAGACAATTCCATAACACTCGTTGATACACATTTGCCCTTTACATAGCGCTCGTTGATACTCCTTCGCCCTTTACATAGCACTCGTTGATACACATTCGCCCTTTACATAGCACTCGTTGATACACATTCGCCCTTTACATAGCACTCGTTGATACACATTCGCCCTTTACATAGCACTCGTTGATACACATTCGCCCTTTACATATAGCTCGTTGATACACATTCGCCCTTTCTATAGCACTCGTTTCTACACCTTCGCCCTTTACATAGCGCTCGTTGATACTCCTTCGCCCTTTACATAGCACTCGTTGATACACATTCGCCCTTTACATAGCACTCGTTGATACACATTCGCCCTTTACATAGCACTCGTTGATACACATTCGCCCTTTACATAGCGCTCGTTGATACTCCTTCGCCCTTTACATAGCACTCGTTGATACTCCTTCGCCCTTTACATAGCACTCGTTGATACACATTCGCCCTTTACATAGCGCTCGTTGATACACATTCGCCCTTTACATAGCACTCGTTGATACTCCTTCGCCCTTTACATAACACTCGTTGATACACATTCGCCCTTTACATAGCACTCGTTGATACACATTCGCCCTTTACATAGCGCTCGTTGATACACATTCGCCCTTTCTATAGCACTTGTTGATACACCTTCGCCCTTTACATAGCACTCGTTGACACGCCCATTCCTTACCCGTTAATATGCTAGCGCCCGTTCCAAAATATTTATTTGCCCTTTTTATATTTTTAGTTTCCTAATTACTCCCCAAAAAATCCCCTATCCCCAGCCCCCCCCCCAGGCGAGTGAGGCAGATTTAAATTGCAATGCCGATCACCTTCGTCCATCTCTTAGGTTAACTGTCGGGTTGCCCACTGATATTGCATGACAGGTTCTCTCGAGCACACCTATAGCGTCTAGGAGCGGCTGATGAAATGTGTTAATGGTCTGGAAAACAAAGAAGAATAACTCCTACACCCAAAACGACGCGAGTTATATCGCATGAGGGCGAAGACAAGCTAGTGACGCCCAGGGCGGGACACACTTTTTATCGTCCCCCCCCCCTCCCTTTTTTCCAAGAAGAGAAAAAATTATTTCCAGGTCGTCAGTGTAAAGGAAACATGTGCCACCCGCGGTTGATTGCACCCTTTAACCTACGCCACTTGTTTTTATCAACTACATGCAGGGTCGCTTACTCACGGTGCATGTCTGTAGACCAAGTCAGTGTGTGAGCTTAGGGTAAGCCCAACGTTAACGAAGTATGGAGTTGAGTTCTACAATAGACTTTCCTTCAGCAGCCAACGGTTAAAGGTGATTTCCATGATTTCCAAATGTCGTGATTCAAAAATAAATATTTAAATGGATTTTCTGTTTAAAAAAGAACTATCTAACATCAATCTTTTGTATCAAATGTTTTAAACCAGGGGTGGGCACACTGCGGCCCGCTACGGAGTTCTTTGCGGCCCGCGGAAACCTCGCGATAATATCCAAAAAATCAATAAATGTATGTTAAAGATGGATGCTTGTACTTGAATCGAGGGTAAAATTTAGTTAGGTGCGGCCCCTTGATGTTTCATTTCTTACTAATGCGGCCCTCGCCCTGAAACGTTTGCCCACCCCTGTTTTAAACAAATGCCGTAGGAGTCAATGGCTCTTATTACTTTATGTGGGTGACCAGATGGAATTCTAAACTTGGAATCAGGAAAAGAACTCCTTATCTACCCTAAAGGAAATAACAATAGATTTTAACTTCGGTTTTAATAAATTAACTGCTATGCAATGTAGGTGACGCGGATTTTAATAAACAATCAATTTATGTGAGAAAATAGATTTAATTAAGAGCAAATAGAAAACGTAGGCGTTGAAAGGTGTGCGGTTATCAAGATGAGGTTCCTTGTTTTGGAAAACTTTCAAGTCTTCGGGTTTCAACAAAATATTCTATATGTGACGAAGAGTTTTCCAGACTTTTCCCATTTTCATTCCAGTAAACACAATCATTTCTTGACAACAAGATTGTTCTAGAGCGTGCAGACATTTCGCTTCATTAATGCTTGTCTACATAATATGCAGCAGTAGCTTCCAGTCAATATGTTACTGTTGTCATAAATCCGTGCAGACATCTGTGCAAGGGCAAGTAGTGATTACATCTACAGAGATTTACTAGAATCATCCCCGCTTTTTTTCTGTATTCCGTGGTTCTCATGATTTGTGGAGTCAGTGACTCCCCCCTCCCCACAAAACATCATCAACAACACTCCAGGAACGTGGCTGACCCAGGCACGTGACTGACCTATTCCCCGGAACTGTAATGTTATGGGCAGGCTCGCCGCACAAGATCTATGACTGGACGCCGGTGATTAATGCATCTTGTCGATTCCGATAAGGTTTGTTTTGAAAACTGCATGTCCCGTGCCAGATTACAGCAGATTGATTGCATGCAGTATTGTAAATCATAAATTGATAATAGTTGTTTCCCCGTCAGATGTGTTACCCTAAATCTCAGTGTAAACGCGTTCAACACCATTTCTGCCTCTAATCTAATCTCACATTCTGGAATTTCTCAGATTATTCTCTTGATGCTTTAACGAACAACTGGACTAACTGCTCTATCTGCTGGGCAGTGCCATGCATGCAACAGAATCTAAACGTTGGACTCACTCGCCGCCCTAACCCTCATCCCTGGCTATGCACGGGGCATGAGGTGAACAGGTGCACCACTGTTTCATGGGCTAGGCTACAGTGCCGGCAGTTCGAGATCCTGTTGTGGTCTGGCGTGTTGGATTATGAATTGGTTAGGCCGCGCCCCGTCCTCATTTGAGTCACCAAACTCTGGTGTTTGGGATTCAGTTTCCTCCATTGGTATTTTCGACTCGTCTTGGTCATGTTAACATATACTCCTCCGTCGTTATATTCCTCCATTGGTCTTTTCGACTCGGCTTGGTCGTGTTAACATATACTTCTCCGTCGTTATATTCCTCCATTGGTATTTTCGACTCGGCTTGGTCATGTTAACATATACTCCTCCGTCGTTATGTTCCTGGTACATTTAGTTCCTTAAGTAAACAGCTACCTCAAGATTCACTGTCGCCAATAGAAAGACAATGCAGTTATTATTTAGATTTCAAGAAACTTACAGGTTAAACCATGTCTATTCAGATTGTAAGCAATTTTCCCTTTTCCCGTATACACGAGTTTTAGAGCAAATATCAAATTCTCCGAATCTCCTAAAATTTTCTGCGACTCATTTAATTGTAATTACACGGATGGCTGTTTTATGTCTAAAAATAGATAGCAGCTTTTTCTATCAAAACTTTATAAAAAATGTATTACAACTTCATAAGTTACTATTAAAGATTTCATTCTGCGGATCACTAAGGACTTGTTCTGGTGGAAGTTTTGTAAACTCAGCCACATATCTTTTCATCTGTTATATTACAGATGCTCCTTTCATTGAGAAGAAGATTTTGCCACCTATGCATATTCATGGCTTATGTCTAGTCTTACATCATATATATATATTTACCCTCAATTATGTATGACTGACTCATTTTGGCCTAACGCTAAGGGACATCACTCTGCTTTTTTTTTAAATTGAAAATATAGACTTAAAAATCATAAACATTTTGGTTTCCAGATTAACATTAACCAAACAACGCACGAACCTTTGACGTCACCATTTGTGTTATAAACATTGCTGACTGACTCAAAGAGTTATTTTTTGGTGCAGTAATTTGGTGCGCTGCTTTCTAAAATTAGTTTTAAAATCATTTGGCGATTAGCACTGTAAAAAATATTATATAAATACGTTGTATACATTTCAGGAATATTTCGTATTTATCATACAAGGATAAGTTACTTAGGCTTTTGACCAAAAACAAAACAAAAAAGTTGGGCGCCTTAGGCGCCCTACAACCCCTATTATAAAATACTTTGAGTACATTTAAGGAAGTTTAATATTAAGTATTTATCATACAAGGACAAGTTAGATGGGCTTTTGAAAAAGGTGGGCGCCGCAGCACAACCTAGTTATATTAGAGTTTCAAATGTTGATATTATGTTAGTTTTCCACAACCCTTAAACCCCCCCCCACCCCACAACTTGATAATCTACAGATAATACAATTGTCGTACTTTGTGTTCATTCGTTCACTTCTGATGGGGCACGCGCAGCAACGTTCATGTTCATTCAATATTAGCAATAACAACGGCGGATGGATATCAGCCTCGCATTGATCTCCACGCACCGCAGTTTCTATTGGTTTTGTCTAAAAACAGAACCGGAAGCTCACATTGATGTAAATACAAGATAAAGGATAATTGATGAATGTTTTCACAGACAGCGTCATAGTATATATTTTTTATAGCAATGGGCAGAAAAGTCTCTTGACAAAGGTATTAGAATGTAAATAGCTCAATGGCTAGAGTACTTAAACATGGAATGACATGCTAAAAGGTGATGTCATGATAAAAGTGATATCATGTCATAGGTGATATCATATCATATGTGATATCATGTCATTGTGATATCATGTCATATGTGATATCATGTCATATGTGATAGCATGTCATATGTGATATCATGTCACATGTGATATCATGTCATATGTGATATCATGGCATATGTGATATCATGTTATAAGTGATATCATATCATATGTGATATCAATCATGTCATATGTGATATCATGTCATATGTGATATCTTATCATATGTGATATCATGTCATATGTGATATCATGTCATATGTGATATCATATCATATGTGATATCATGTCATATGTGATATCATGTCATATGTGATATCATGTCATATGTGATATCATGTCATATGTGATATCATGTCATATGTGATATCATGTCATATGTGATATCATGTCATATGTGATATCATGTCATATGTGATATCATGTCATATGTGATATCATGCCATAACCTAGTAAATGTCATCTGTTTTCTTGATCTCTGCCTCCATGCAAAAAAGTATTAAAGTATCAAAAGTATGACTTTCAAATCTATCACAGAAGCATTGTTTTACAATTGTCTCATATTTACCTGTCTCATATTTACCTGTCTCATATTTACCTGTCTCATAACAATTCTTTGGGGACTTTGTCCTGAAATGTTCATGTTCCAATTTGTTGCATGTCACTTTATATATTTTAAGCATTTTGACATCGAGGATATTGTTTTGTTGTTGTTTTTTGGTTTGTTTTTTAAACCCTTGATGCCTAATGATAATTTAAATACAGAGAACATTAGAAGTAGAAGCAAAACTTTACGGCACCAGAAGCTCGTGAAAGAAATTAAAAGCATGGCACATTTATTTTCCCTACAATGCTTTGAATCAAACCAAAACATTTCATTTCGACGCAGGATGAAAGCAGGGACTTAAAATTATTGCCTTTAAAGAAAGAGAAAACATCGCAATCAAAGAGAGGCCGAATTCCAATTTCCCGTTGTTTAAGAATTACACTAAAAGGGCAGACCAGTCGTTCGCCCTTACGTTTCAGGGAGTTCTGTCTGAGCTCTCGCGAAATTCAGCTCTGACGTTCAGAAGTGCTGATTTCTAGGAATGTGTTTTTACGGGGGGGGCGGGGGGGGGCGGGTATTCGGGCTGGGGTTAAACATCAAGTAAAAGGTCAGTGTCACGTGATTTCATACGTTAGACCACCTGTGTCCAGTGGGGGTAACGTCATGACCTCCAAATTGTCGTCAGTTCCGTTCATTAACGAACCTGTAATTGCTAAAAAAAAATTACCTTTTGATATCATTTGTTATCTTTTAATACCAACCTATTAATACCGTGTGTTACCTGTTTATACATTTGTTAATTTTTACCACTTGAAACCTGTTGATAACATTTTTCCTGTTTATACTCCTTGTTACCTGCTGATACCATTTTTACCTGCATACCATTTTTACCTGCTGATACCATTTCTACCTACTTAAAACCTTTTTACCTTCTGATACTATTTTAACCTTAAAATACTTCTTGTTGCCTGCTAACAGTGGCGTCACTAGGGGGTGCGAGGGGCGTGGACCGCACGGGGTGACACCGTCTCATTGGGTGGCACCCAAGCGTAAAATACTGTGTGTTCCCGTTATTTGGCTCCGGCAGATTTGAAAGAGGTCAATGGGGTAAGACGTAAGTGGATGACACCATGAGCTACCGCACTGGTTAACACAAACCCTAGTGACGCCTCTGCCTGCTAATACCATTTTCACATGCTGATCCCATATTTACTTTTTGATATCACTTGTTACCTGTTCATAACGTTTTTACCTGTTGATAACTTTTTTTTTACCTCTTGAGACCTCGTGTTACCTGTTGATGCCATTTTTACCTGTTGATACCGCTTGTTCTTGTTGATACCTGTTTCTATTTATTTCTCTTCGGAACTACTGATGACGTTTCTCACCATTGGTATTTTAAATACTCATTGCAGTCTTTCATGATTTTTTCTTCTGAAAGTTGTAAAACAGCATTAATGCACGCAAATCCCCTCTTAAAATCATATCTATCTCATAAATTCTTAATTTAAAAAAAAACTTCTAATCCATCTATGTATATGTATGTATGTATGTATGTATGTATGTATGTATGTATGTATGTATGTATGTATGTATGTATGTATGTATGTATGTAAGTATGTATGTATGTATGTGTGTGTGTGTGTGTGCGTGTGTGTGTGCGTGCGTGCGTGGGTGCGTGCGTGTGTGTGTGTGTGTCTGTGTGTCTGTGTCTGTCTGTCTGTCTGTCTGTCTGTGTGTGTCTGTCTGTGTGTCTGTATGTCTATCCATCTACCTATCTACCTACCTGCCTATCTGCCTGCCCGCCTGCCTGTCTGTTAATCTAATCTATCTCGTTCGATCCCCACCCACATGTTTTTTTAATTGTGTATCCACATAAAGCAAACAACTTTACCGTCATGAACATTGCCAGGTAAACTCACCTTAAAATACATTTTTTAAAATTGGAATGTGCTTATATCATGTGAAAAATGGGCAGGAGGTAGCTGTTAGTTTAAAAAAATATTCGACGTCTTAAAATCCCCCAATGCCAGGTCGAGGTTGAGAGTGAAAGTGATACAGTATCAGTTAAATAGATTGACACTGCTAACTCGTTTACAGACTTGTCTGAGAGAAGAATGCAATAGTTTAGGGTAAGAGGTTCTCAAAGAGTACCGTAATTAGTTTGGAAGTTGTTCTTTTTAAATAACGAACACTGCGTCCCAATCAGGGTTTTTAAACGATAATCGGAAATTTTGAAAGCATTTTATTCCAGTATTTGATGACATTTTCATCCAATATGGCCGCCAAGGTGTATTTATTTATAAATTTTTAGCGCTCCGTGCAGTGTGTTTGTAAATTAATACATTTATTGTTTGACGAAAAGTGTGACGTCATGAAGTTCATTGATGTCCGAAATAAATAATAATAGTCGTAATAAATGCAGTCTCTATTGTCGAAATCATGATGTAGGCTAGATTTTAAGTTGCAATTCCCCACATTACGTATTGCGTTTGACATCAATTCGTCAATTTCCACCGTTTCCACACCATCTTCGCCAGCCCTAGCTCTAGGTGGGACGGCATTTTCTTAATTTAACGAAAACTGCCACGTCATTTCCTTTTTCAACGTCATATTCGCCTTATAAGAATATATTTCTATTAGGGATGTAACAGATTCAAATTTTTTTAATCCGTCCGGCCGTATTCGACCGGATTTATTAAGTGAAATCCTGCCAGAGCCGAAGCCGTAGCAGGATTTGTAAAAATTTCCGGTTTCCGGTTTAGCCGGAGCAGACCTATTATATTTATATATATTTTATTGCAAAACCGACCAGCCGGATTTGGGCCGGATTTATGAAGTAAATTTCTGCCGCAGCCGGATTTGTAAAAAAGGCCGGATTCCGGATTTGTCCGGAGCGGGAGCCAAAATCCAGTACACCCCTAATTTCTATGAAGTCAGCGGTAAAACGATAATCGGTTTAAATCGGATTTACTTAACCGATAATCGCTTAAAAAACCACGAAATTTACAACCCTAGTCCCAACGCAACGATACACATAAAAATAACAAGATTGACACCCAAACAAGAGTTATTTACCAGCAACCAGGCAGTTACACTATTATAATTAAACGGGCAACATAGCCCGTCCAAGGACGTTCCACCACCGTTCGGTGGCATGTTGTAACTCCCCTCCAACAGCCGTCTCGACCGGCATTACATGTGCATCACGTCAAAAATACTATTCATTATAGTTAAAATAAATAACTCGTAAAAACAGAGCTTTTGACTATAAATCCCAAGGCGCATAACTCAAAATAAAGTCTTGGAAGAAATACTGCACCAAAAATAACTCGTTTTGAACGCCCGCGTAAACGTGTTCAATATTATTGGCTGTAGGAGTCATATGTGTTTGAGGGACCAATCACTATCGATGACCGCACAGAACATAGCCTTTTATTATATAACGATTAGAAATATAATTATAAGTATTTTATTAAACTTTATGGAAATTATGAAATTTAAAAAAAATATCGATTGATAGCGGTGAAAAATAGATTGGATGAATTATAGATTGTTGTGAACATTAAATTGGATGAATCATAAATTGTGATGAAGTATTTATTTTTTGCCCGTGTGTTCTTTTAGTACTCTTTAACATCGCAACATCGATTCTTCTAATAACAGGATTCGAATTCTCCACAGGCGATATCGATACAATGATTACTCTCATTGTTTAATTTTCGTTGGCACAAGATTCTGGATGTGCCTACCTCTCTCTCTCTCTCTCTCTCTCTCTCTCTCTCTCTCTCTCTCTCACACACACACACACACACACACACACACACACACACACACACATACACGCACACACACACACGCACGCGTATTTCTCTCCCCTTTCTCGCTCGTGCTGTCTGTCTCACCGATTGCATCCACATAAGGTATTAAGGTCGTCTGCATTTGGGAACTTTTGGAAGTGAAATTTTCTTGGTGATTTCTGCTTTCTCCTTGCTCTCCATTAGCGAGGGTCTGTTTTTTTTTAATTGCTGGCAAACGTAGCACACACAGCTGCAGACATTCAACCGACATAGTAGACCGTATCGTAAAGGCCCTAGATGACGATTTTGTTGACCCTAATTTTGGTTCATTCTGGAGTTGCATCATTATTCCCTCCTTGTCTTGTCTTGCGGTCAACACCAATTAACTGCGCCTTGTGTTCACGTGTCACCGGCCAACCACAACTTCTCTCCTACTTCCAATAGCACGAGAGGGCAAACTACGGCCCGTGGGTCGTATGCGGCCCGCAAAACACCTTCAGGTCCTTTTTGAGATAATTCTTGGTAACTATGTTTGCCCTTATGTCTCGTTCTAATTATTATCTTTAGTAATATTTTGTATACATTTGTGATGGCCGTGTTAGTTGACGATTTTCTAATAACTCATTGAAATAATTTTTTAATGAGTTCGACCGATTGACTGTTAGTGTCGACACTGTGATGAAAATGTTGTTAGTTTTAGAAATTTTGCTGAGAAACCCGGTTTTTGTTTTTATTTATTTAGTTTTAATTGGAATGAGGTTTGTAAAATAATAAATCCATGAAGCGGTATATGTTCACAGATTCAAATGTACATGCAATTCTTAGAAATAGAGTATAGAGGAAGTTAATCCGCCTGGCTGTACCTAGTTAAAGAAGATGATAATCACTTTAAAAAGTTAGAGGGAGAAAATCAGCCCCTCTAAATAACTCTAGTGAGAGACAACAGCTTACCTAATTGCTCCAAAGAGCTGCTCAAATATTTTTTTTTACATTAACCATGCACCATCCATCACGAACCGTAATTATATCAATTAATAACATGGTGATTAGCGCCCTTCTCACTAAAGTAACAGGCTCATTAGCTTCATCGTCAGCTTTGTTTATTGTTGTGTTCTGACGTCACTCTCATGATCGAATACTCTTGACGCCAGTTGGCCAAACAATAAAACAAAACTCTTCAATGGCACTGTTTGAAAAACGCTTTTCACGTGACCTATTATTCCTAATGGGTGGTTCACTATATGAAATGGCGCACAGATTCTATATAAAATTTTGATATTATGAGCCAACCTTGAACAATAAAGTAATAGGTTTTTTTAAAGATTAAATTGTAAATTCTATACTTTTTTCAAATTGGATTGGATTAATTTGATGTTTCGATTTTTTAATAAATTTTCATATCTAAAATTTGATAACATTTGTTACACGGGTTATATTTAAAAGTCTCGCTAGAATATTTGTATCTCTATTGAAGAAATGGCCCTAAGAAATGGCCCTAAGAAATGGCCAGGTAATAAAATAGTAACTTTGGGACGGGTGATAAATAGGTGAGGATGTGATCGAGAGAGAGAAGAGAGATAGAGAGAGAGAGAGAGAGAGAGCGAGAGAGAGAGAGAGAGCGAGAGAGAGAGAGAGAGAGAGAGAGAGAGAATGCGAGGCAAACAGTGAGAGACAAAGAGAGCGAGTGATAATAATTATAGTAATAATAATAATAAATTTATAATTTATATAGCGCCGTACCCCAGTAAGAAACTGGGCTCAAGGCGCTTCTCGTAAAAGTAATAAAAACACATATAATTATCAGTGCATTCAATGGGAAACATTGATATCCTAACTATAACATATAATGACAGTACGGTACACAAAAGCTACGTTTGTCGTTTAAAGTATTTTTCTTGTCGTTGTTTAATTAATTTTCAAATTAAAGTTTGAAGAGATGTATTTTAGTGCAGTCTTGAAGGCCTTAGTAGTTGGAATACTGCTGATTTGTAATGGTAGAGAATTTCATTGTTTGTGACAAAAATAGAAAGACTTTCGCCAAATGTTTTAGTGCGTGTTTAAGGAACAGAGAGAATACATGTGTCTGCAGAAGAGCGTATAGTGCGTGAGTGTGGTGATGCAAATAGACACAGAGAAGCAAGTTCATCTCTCGTCGTTGAAATACAAATAAAACAACAGACGAGGATGAGGACACAAGATAGGATGACCATCACTCCTGTCTATTCACCCACTTCGCCACTCACGCTCTTCTGCAGGACACATGTATTCTCTCTGTTCACCTTAAACACGCACTAAAACATGGCGAAAGTCTTTCTATTTATGTCCCCCCCTCCCCCCCCCCAACAAACAATGAAATTCTCTACCATTACAAATCAGCAGTATTCCACTACTAAGGCCTTCAAGACTTGCAACTAAAATACATCTCTTCAAACTTTAATTTTGAAAAATAATTAAACAACGACAAGAAAAATACTTTAAACGACAAACGTAGCTTTTGTGTTACCGTACTGTCATTTAATGTTATATAGTTAGGGAATCAATGTTCCCATTGAAAGCACTGATAATTATATGTGTTTTTTATTACTTTTACGAGAAGCGCCTTGAGCCCAGTTTCTTACTGGGGTACGGGCGCTATATAAATTATAAATTTTATTATTATTACTACTAATATTATTATCACTCGCTCTCTTTGTCTCTCACTGTTTGCCTCGCATTCTCTCTCTCTCCTCTCTCCTCTCGTCTCGCTCTCTCTCTCTCTCTCGTCAGCTCTCTTCCTCTCTCTCTGCTCTATACTCTCTTCTCTCTCTCGATCACAACATCCTCACCTATTTATCACCCGTCCAAAGTTACTATTTTATTACCTGGCCATTTCTGTAGGGCCATTTCTTAGGCCATTTCTTCAATATGAGATACAAATATTCTAGCGAGACTTTTAAATATAACCCGTGTAACAATGTTATCAAATTTTAGATATGAAAAAATTTATTAAAAAATCGAAACATCAATTAATCCAATCCAATTTGAAAAAAGTATAGAATTTACAATTTAATCTTTAAAAAAACCTATTACTTTATTGTTCAAGGTTGGCTCATAATATCAAAATTTTATATAGAATCTGTGCGCCATTTCATATAGTGAACCACCCATTAGGAATAATAGGTCACGTGAAAAGCGTTTTTTCAAACAGTGCCATTGAAGAGTTTTGTTTTATTGTTTGGCCAACTGGCGTCAAGAGTATCGATCATGAGAGTGACGTCAAACACAACAATAAACAAAGCTGACGATGAAGCTAATGAGGCCTGTTACTTTAGTGAGAAGGGCGCTAATCACCATGTTATTAATTGATATAATTACGGTTCGTGATGGATGGTGCATGGTTAATGTAAAAAAAATATTTGAGCAGCTCTTTGGAGCAATTAGGTAAGCTGTTGTCTCTCACTAGAGTTATTTAGAGGGGCTGATTTTCTCCCTCTAACTTTTTAAAGTGATTATCATCTTCTTTAACTAGGTACAGACAGCAGGCGGATTAACTTCCTCTATACTCTATTTCTAAGAATTGCATGTACATTTGAATCTGTGAACATATACCGCTTCATGGATTTATTATTTTATACAAACCTCATTCCAATTAAAACTAAATAAATAAAAACAAAAAACCGGGTTTCTCAGCAAATTTCTAAAACTAACAACATTTTTCATCACAGTGTCGACACTAACAGTCAATCGGTCGAACTCATTAAAAAATTATTTCAATGAGTTATTAGAAAATCGTCAACTAACACGGCCATCACAATGTATACAAAATATTACTAAAGATAATAATTAGAACGAGACATAAGGGCAAACATAGTTACCAAGAATTATCTCAAAAAGGACCTGAAGGTGTTTTGCGGCCGCATACGACCCACGGGCCGTAGTTTGCCCTCTCGTGCTATTGGAAGTAGGAGAGAAGTTGTGGTTGGCCGGTGACACGTGAACACAAGGCGCAGTTAATTGGTGTTGACCGCAAGACAAGACAAGGAGGGAATAATGATGCAACTCCAGAATGAACCAAAATTAGGGTCAACAAAATCGTCATCTAGGGCCTTTACGATACGGTCTACTATGTCGGTTGAATGTCTGCAGCTGTGTGTGCTACGTTTGCCAGCAATTACAGACCCTCGCTAATGGAGAGCAAGGAGAAAGCAGAAAATCACCAAGAAAATTTCACTTCCAAAAGTATCCCAAATGCAGACGACCTTAATACCTTATGTGGATGCAATCGGTGAGACAGACAGCACGAGCGAGAAAGGGGAGAGAAATACGCGTGCGTGTGTGTGTGTGCGTGTATGTGTGTGTGTGTGTGTGTGTGTGTGTGTGGTGTGTGTGTGAGAGAGAGAGAGAGAGAGAGAGAGAGAGAGAGAGAGAGAGAGTGTAGGCACATCCAGAATCTTGTGCCAAACGAAAATTAAACAATGAGAGTAATCATTGTATCGATATCGCCCTGTGGAGAATTCGAATCCTGTTATTAGAAGAATCGATGTTGCGATGTTAAAGAGTACTAAAAGAACACACGGGCAAAAAATAAATACTTCATCACAATTTATGATTCATACCAATTAATGTTCACAACAATCTATAATTCATCCAATCTATTTTTCACCGCTATCAATCGATATTTTTTTAAATTTCATAATTTCCATAAAGTTTAAATAAAATACTTATAATTATATTTCTAATCGTTATATAATATAAAGGCTATGTTCTGTGCGGTCATCGATAGTGATTGGTCCCTCAAACACATATGACTCCTACAGCCAATAATATTGAACACGTTACGCGGGCGTTCAAACGAGTTATTTTTGGATGCAGTATTTCTTCCAAGACTTTATTTTGAGTTATGCGCCCTTGGGATTATATAGTCAAAAGCTCTGTTTTTACGAGTTATTTATTTTAACTATAATGAATAGTATTTTTGACGTGATGCACATGTAATGCCGGTCGAGACGGCTGTTGGAGGGGAGTTACAACATGCCACCGAACGGTGGTGGAACGTCCTTGGACGGGCTATGTTGCCCGTTTAATTATAATAGTGTAACTGCCTGGTTGCTGGTAATAACTCTTGTTTGGGTGTCAATCTTGTTATTTTTATGTGTATCGTTGCGTTGGGACTAGGGTTGTAAATTTCGTGGTTTTTTAAGGGGGGGGGGCGATTATCGGTTAAGTAAAATCCGATTTAAAACCGATTATCGTTTTAACCGCTGACTTCATAGAAATTAGGGGTGTACTGGATTTTGGCTCCCGCTCCGGACAAATCCGGAATCCGGCCTTTTTTACAAATCCGGCTGCGGCAGAAATTTACTTCATAAATCCGGCCCAAATCCGGCTGGTCGGTTTTGCAATAAAATACTATATAAATATAATAGGTCTGCTCCGGCTAAACCGGAAACCGGAAATTTTTACAAATCCTGCTACGGCTATCGCTCTGCAGGATTTCACTTAATAAATCCGGTCGAATACGGCCGGACGGATTAAAAAAATTTGAATCTGTTACATCCCTAATAGAAATATATTCTTATAAGGCGAATATGACGTTGAAAAAGGAAATGACGTGGCAGTTTTCGTTAAATTAAGAAAATGCCGTCCCACCCTAGAGCTAGGGCTGGCGAAGATGGTGTGGAAACGGTGGAATTGACGAATTGATGTCAAACGCAATACGTAATGTGGGGAATTGCAACTTAAAATCTAGCCTACATCATGATTTCGACAATAGAGACTGCATTTATTACGACTATTATTATTTATTTCGGACATCAATGAACTTCATGACGTCACACTTTTCGTCAAACATATAAATGTATTAATTTACAAAACACACTGCACGGAGCGCTAAAATTTATAAATAAATACACCTTGGCGGCCATATTGGATGAAAAATGTCATCAAATACTGGAATAAAAATGCTTTCAAAATTTCCGATTATCGTTTAAAAACCCTGATTGGGACGCAGTGTTCGTTATTTAAAAAGAACAACTTCCAAACTAATTACGGTACTCTTTGAGAACCTCTTACCCTAAACTATTGCATTCTTCTCTCAGACAAGTCTGTAAACGAGTTAGCAGTGTCAATCTAATTTAACTGATACTGTATCACTTTCACTCTCAACCTCGACCTGGCATTGGGGGATTTTAAGACGTCGAATATTTTTTTAAACTAACAGCTACCTCCTGCATTTTTCACATGATATAAGCACATTCCAATTTTAAAAAAATGTATTTTAAGGTGAGTTTACCTGGCAATGTTCATGACGGTAAAGTTGTTTGCTTTATGTGGATACACAATTAAAAAAACATGTGGGTGGGGATCGAACGAGATAGATTAGATTAACAGACAGGCAGGCGGGCAGGCAGATAGGCAGGTAGGTAGATAGGTAGATGGATAGACATACAGACACACAGACAGACACACACAGACAGACAGACAGACAGACAGACACAGACACACAGACACACACACACACACGCACGCACCCACGCACGCACGCGAAACACACACACAGCCACAAACACACACACACACAACACACATACATACATACATACTTACATACATACATACAAACATACATACATACATACAATACATACATACATACATACTACATACAATACATACATATACATAGATGGATTAGAAGTTTTTTTTTAAATTAAGAATTTATGAGATAGATATGATTTTAAGAGGGGATTTGCGTGCATTAATGCTGTTTTTAACAACTTTCAGAAGAAAAAATCATGAAAGACTGCAATGAGTATTTAAAATACCAATGGTGAGAAACGTCATCAGTAGTTCCGAAGAGAAAATAAATAGAAACAGGTATCAACAAGAACAAGCGGTATCAACAGGTAAAAATGGCATCAACAGGTAACACGAGGTCTCAAGAGGTAAAAAAAAAGTTATCAACAGGTAAAAACGTTATGAACAGGTAACAAGTGATATCAAAAAGTAAATATGGGATCAGCATGTGAAAATGGTATTAGCAGGCAGAGGCGTCACTAGGGTTTGTGTTAACCAGTGCGGTAGCTCATGGTGTCATCCACTTACGTCTTACCCCATTTGACCTCTTTCAAATCTGCCGGAGCCAAATAACGGGAACACACAGTATTTTACGCTTGGGTGCCACCCAATGAGACGGTGTCACCCCGTGCGGTCCACGCCCCTCGCACCCCCTAGTGACGCCACTGTTAGCAGGCAACAAGAAGTATTTTAAGGTTAAAATAGTATCAGAAGGTAAAAAGGTTTTAAGTAGGTAGAAATGGTATCAGCAGGTAAAAATGGTATGCAGGTAAAAATGGTATCAGCAGGTAACAAGGAGTATAAACAGGAAAAATGTTATCAACAGGTTTCAAGTGGTAAAAATTAACAAATGTATAAACAGGTAACACACGGTATTAATAGGTTGGTATTAAAAGATAACAAATGATATCAAAAGGTAATTTTTTTTTAGCAATTACAGGTTCGTTAATGAACGGAACTGACGACAATTTGGAGGTCATGACGTTACCCCCACTGGACACAGGTGGTCTAACGTATGAAATCACGTGACACTGACCTTTTACTTGATGTTTAACCCCAGCCCGAATACCCGCGCCCCCCCCGTAAAAACACATTCCTAGAAATCAGCACTTCTGAACGTCAGAGCTGAATTTCGCGAGAGCTCAGACAGAACTCCCTGAAACGTAAGGGCGAACGACTGGTCTGCCCTTTTAGTGTAATTCTTAAACAACGGGAAATTGGAATTCGGCCTCTCTTTGATTGCGATGTTTTCTCTTTCTTTAAAGGCAATAATTTTAAGTCCCTGCTTTCATCCTGCGTCGAAATGAAATGTTTTGGTTTGATTCAAAGCATTGTAGGGAAAATAAATGTGCCCATGCTTTTAATTTCTTTCACGAGCTTCTGGTGCCGTAAAGTTTTGCTTCTACTTCTAATGTTCTCTGTATTTAAATTATCATTAGGCATCAAGGGTTTAAAAACAAACCAAAAAACAACAACAAAACAATATCCTCGATGTCAAATGCTTAAAATATATAAAGTGACATGCAACAAATTGGAACATGAACATTTCAGGACAAAGTCCCCAAAGAATTGTTATGAGACAGGTAAATATGAGACAGGTAAATATGAGACAGGTAAATATGAGACAATTGTAAAACAATGCTTCTGTGATAGATTTGAAAGTCATACTTTTGATACTTTAATACTTTTTTGCATGGAGGCAGAGATCAAGAAAACAGATGACATTTACTAGGTTATGGCATGATATCACATATGACATGATATCACATATGACATGATATCACATATGACATGATATCACATATGACATGATATCACATATGACATGATATCACATATGACATGATATCACATATGACATGATATCACATATGACATGATATCACATATGACATGATATCACATATGATATGATATCACATATGACATGATATCACATATGACATGATATCACATATGATAAGATATCACATATGACATGATATCACATATGACATGATTGATATCACATATGATATGATATCACTTATAACATGATATCACATATGCCATGATATCACATATGACATGATATCACATGTGACATGATATCACATATGACATGCTATCACATATGACATGATATCACATATGACATGATATCACAATGACATGATATCACATATGATATGATATCACCTATGACATGATATCACTTTTATCATGACATCACCTTTTAGCATGTCATTCCATGTTTAAGTACTCTAGCCATTGAGCTATTTACATTCTAATACCTTTGTCAAGAGACTTTTCTGCCCATTGCTATAAAAAATATATACTATGACGCTGTCTGTGAAAACATTCATCAATTATCCTTTATCTTGTATTTACATCAATGTGAGCTTCCGGTTCTGTTTTTAGACAAAACCAATAGAAACTGCGGTGCGTGGAGATCAATGCGAGGCTGATATCCATCCGCCGTTGTTATTGCTAATATTGAATGAACATGAACGTTGCTGCGCGTGCCCCATCAGAAGTGAACGAATGAACACAAAGTACGACAATTGTATTATCTGTAGATTATCAAGTTGTGGGGTGGGGGGGGTTTAAGGGTTGTGGAAAACTAACATAATATCAACATTTGAAACTCTAATATAACTAGGTTGTGCTGCGGCGCCCACCTTTTTCAAAAGCCCATCTAACTTGTCCTTGTATGATAAATACTTAATATTAAACTTCCTTAAATGTACTCAAAGTATTTTATAATAGGGGTTGTAGGGCGCCTAAGGCGCCCAACTTTTTTGTTTTGTTTTTGGTCAAAAGCCTAAGTAACTTATCCTTGTATGATAAATACGAAATATTCCTGAAATGTATACAACGTATTTATATAATATTTTTTACAGTGCTAATCGCCAAATGATTTTAAAACTAATTTTAGAAAGCAGCGCACCAAATTACTGCACCAAAAAATAACTCTTTGAGTCAGTCAGCAATGTTTATAACACAAATGGTGACGTCAAAGGTTCGTGCGTTGTTTGGTTAATGTTAATCTGGAAACCAAAATGTTTATGATTTTTAAGTCTATATTTTCAATTTAAAAAAAAAGCAGAGTGATGTCCCTTAGCGTTAGGCCAAAATGAGTCAGTCATACATAATTGAGGGTAAATATATATATATGATGTAAGACTAGACATAAGCCATGAATATGCATAGGTGGCAAAATCTTCTTCTCAATGAAAGGAGCATCTGTAATATAACAGATGAAAAGATATGTGGCTGAGTTTACAAAACTTCCACCAGAACAAGTCCTTAGTGATCCGCAGAATGAAATCTTTAATAGTAACTTATGAAGTTGTAATACATTTTTTATAAAGTTTTGATAGAAAAAGCTGCTATCTATTTTTAGACATAAAACAGCCATCCGTGTAATTACAATTAAATGAGTCGCAGAAAATTTTAGGAGATTCGGAGAATTTGATATTTGCTCTAAAACTCGTGTATACGGGAAAAGGGAAAATTGCTTACAATCTGAATAGACATGGTTTAACCTGTAAGTTTCTTGAAATCTAAATAATAACTGCATTGTCTTTCTATTGGCGACAGTGAATCTTGAGGTAGCTGTTTACTTAAGGAACTAAATGTACCAGGAACATAACGACGGAGGAGTATATGTTAACATGACCAAGCCGAGTCGAAAATACCAATGGAGGAATATAACGACGGAGAAGTATATGTTAACACGACCAAGCCGAGTCGAAAAGACCAATGGAGGAATATAACGACGGAGGAGTATATGTTAACATGACCAAGACGAGTCGAAAATACCAATGGAGGAAACTGAATCCCAAACACCAGAGTTTGGTGACTCAAATGAGGACGGGGCGCGGCCTAACCAATTCATAATCCAACACGCCAGACCACAACAGGATCTCGAACTGCCGGCACTGTAGCCTAGCCCATGAAACAGTGGTGCACCTGTTCACCTCATGCCCCGTGCATAGCCAGGGATGAGGGTTAGGGCGGCGAGTGAGTCCAACGTTTAGATTCTGTTGCATGCATGGCACTGCCCAGCAGATAGAGCAGTTAGTCCAGTTGTTCGTTAAAGCATCAAGAGAATAATCTGAGAAATTCCAGAATGTGAGATTAGATTAGAGGCAGAAATGGTGTTGAACGCGTTTACACTGAGATTTAGGGTAACACATCTGACGGGGAAACAACTATTATCAATTTATGATTTACAATACTGCATGCAATCAATCTGCTGTAATCTGGCACGGGACATGCAGTTTTCAAAACAAACCTTATCGGAATCGACAAGATGCATTAATCACCGGCGTCCAGTCATAGATCTTGTGCGGCGAGCCTGCCCATAACATTACAGTTCCGGGGAATAGGTCAGTCACGTGCCTGGGTCAGCCACGTTCCTGGAGTGTTGTTGATGATGTTTTGTGGGGAGGGGGGAGTCACTGACTCCACAAATCATGAGAACCACGGAATACAGAAAAAAAGCGGGGATGATTCTAGTAAATCTCTGTAGATGTAATCACTACTTGCCCTTGCACAGATGTCTGCACGGATTTATGACAACAGTAACATATTGACTGGAAGCTACTGCTGCATATTATGTAGACAAGCATTAATGAAGCGAAATGTCTGCACGCTCTAGAACAATCTTGTTGTCAAGAAATGATTGTGTTTACTGGAATGAAAATGGGAAAAGTCTGGAAAACTCTTCGTCACATATAGAATATTTTGTTGAAACCCGAAGACTTGAAAGTTTTCCAAAACAAGGAACCTCATCTTGATAACCGCACACCTTTCAACGCCTACGTTTTCTATTTGCTCTTAATTAAATCTATTTTCTCACATAAATTGATTGTTTATTAAAATCCGCGTCACCTACATTGCATAGCAGTTAATTTATTAAAACCGAAGTTAAAATCTATTGTTATTTCCTTTAGGGTAGATAAGGAGTTCTTTTCCTGATTCCAAGTTTAGAATTCCATCTGGTCACCCACATAAAGTAATAAGAGCCATTGACTCCTACGGCATTTGTTTAAAACAGGGGTGGGCAAACGTTTCAGGGCGAGGGCCGCATTAGTAAGAAATGAAACATCAAGGGGCCGCACCTAACTAAATTTTACCCTCGATTCAAGTACAAGCATCCATCTTTAACATACATTTATTGATTTTTTGGATATTATCGCGAGGTTTCCGCGGGCCGCAAAGAACTCCGTAGCGGGCCGCAGTGTGCCCACCCCTGGTTTAAAACATTTGATACAAAAGATTGATGTTAGATAGTTCTTTTTTAAACAGAAAATCCATTTAAATATTTATTTTTGAATCACGACATTTGGAAATCATGGAAATCACCTTTAACCGTTGGCTGCTGAAGGAAAGTCTATTGTAGAACTCAACTCCATACTTCGTTAACGTTGGGCTTACCCTAAGCTCACACACTGACTTGGTCTACAGACATGCACCGTGAGTAAGCGACCCTGCATGTAGTTGATAAAAACAAGTGGCGTAGGTTAAAGGGTGCAATCAACCGCGGGTGGCACATGTTTCCTTTACACTGACGACCTGGAAATAATTTTTTCTCTTCTTGGAAAAAAGGGAGGGGGGGGGGACGATAAAAAGTGTGTCCCGCCCTGGGCGTCACTAGCTTGTCTTCGCCCTCATGCGATATAACTCGCGTCGTTTTGGGTGTAGGAGTTATTCTTCTTTGTTTTCCAGACCATTAACACATTTCATCAGCCGCTCCTAGACGCTATAGGTGTGCTCGAGAGAACCTGTCATGCAATATCAGTGGGCAACCCGACAGTTAACCTAAGAGATGGACGAAGGTGATCGGCATTGCAATTTAAATCTGCCTCACTCGCCTGGCTGGGGATAGGGGATTTTTTGGGGAGTAATTAGGAAACTAAAAATATAAAAAGGGCAAATAAATATTTTGGAACGGGCGCTAGCATATTAACGGGTAAGGAATGGGCGTGTCAACGAGTGCTATGTAAAGGGCGAAGGTGTATCAACAAGTGCTATAGAAAGGGCGAATGTGTATCAACGAGCGCTATGTAAAGGGCGAATGTGTATCAACGAGTGCTATGTAAAGGGCGAATGTGTATCAACGAGTGTTATGTAAAGGGCGAAGGAGTATCAACGAGTGCTATGTAAAGGGCGAATGTGTATCAACGAGCGCTATGTAAAGGGCGAATGTGTATCAACGAGTGCTATGTAAAGGGCGAAGGAGTATCAACGAGTGCTATGTAAAGGGCGAAGGAGTATCAACGAGCGCTATGTAAAGGGCGAATGTGTATCAACGAGTGCTATGTAAAGGGCGAATGTGTATCAACGAGTGCTATGTAAAGGGCGAATGTGTATCAACGAGTGCTATGTAAAGGGCGAAGGAGTATCAACGAGCGCTATGTAAAGGGCGAAGGTGTAGAAACGAGTGCTATAGAAAGGGCGAATGTGTATCAACGAGCTATATGTAAAGGGCGAATGTGTATCAACGAGTGCTATGTAAAGGGCGAATGTGTATCAACGAGTGCTATGTAAAGGGCGAATGTGTATCAACGAGTGCTATGTAAAGGGCGAATGTGTATCAACGAGTGCTATGTAAAGGGCGAAGGAGTATCAACGAGCGCTATGTAAAGGGCAAATGTGTATCAACGAGTGTTATGGAATTGTCTAAATTGTATCAATAAATGCTGTGGAATGGGCGAATGTATTTCAACGAGGGCCATGGAATGGACCTGTGTGTAGCCAGGAGTGCTGTGGGAGGAAGAGTGAGAGAGAGAGTTCCAGTAAAATGAGTCACGTTAATGACAAAATAAATTATTTTGAACAACAACATTCGCAAGTGGAGCATAGAGAAACATCTCTCTTTACATTCTACAGCAACCTCTCTTGACCTGCGTCCAGTAAAGACCCCCCCCCCGTCCGCTCCTAACCTCGGCTCACACCAGAATCAGACGCAGCGGTGATGCTTCCGAAGCTCTGCGGGTTCATAACAATAAGCACTGACAAATTGGATTACGTCTGCTAGCGGCGCGCCTCTACAGACACCAGACATGAACCTCAGGCCATTATCTGGCAATTACATCGGCAGCCAAAAGCCAGCAGTTATTGCACCATGGATTTGGCTTTTTAAAAAAATCTCTTCTTTCCTCGTTTGTCAAGGTAAATACTTATGAGGATTACACTAAGAAAGTGTTCGTCCATTTGTTTAGCCCGTGGAGATGGGGTTATTAAATGAAATAAAAAAACATATACAAGCGTAACTCAATGTTCTCTAAATAGTTCGTTGTTCCTTGTGCAAAGTAGCCTCCTGTGCAAAGTTGCACAGCATCCATTTTTTGTGAATTTTTTTTTAATTTGCTGTGCGGTAATTCTAAACTGCCGCAGGGCGTCGGACAGTTATCTGCGCGTCCGCGCAGCCTAAAGGGAACATTGACGTAACTCAATAGTATAGAATTATTTCCAATGAAAACCAGCAATGCATATTTGTGCATTTATTTCCTTTACTCGTTCGTCTTTTTAAAAACAAACAATAATAATCTACGACACAATACACGCACGTAAATGTATCTATTCAAAATAAAACGTTCCACCACATGGTCATTTTTTAAAGACTTAATTTCAGGTATTAAATAACACAGAGGTTCTCAAAATTGCAAAAGGTATTTTGTTTGTGAAGGAAAAATTTAAATTTCATGTTCATATATGTTAAATAAAAGATAAATGAATTAATATTGTAATTGAATAATTTCAAAAAAAAATTCTTCTCTACGTTTGATTAATTGAATGTTTGGGCACATAAAACGCCAACTTTGTTCGCATTTTGGGTTTTTATGAAGTGCCTTACTTGTGCGAGTGTTTTCAAGTAACCTCAGCAGCAGACGATAAGTTGACGCATTTTCGCGTCTATTGCTTGGCGGGTTATTTATAGGATATGTCAAACTTCACAAAAAGACAAAAGGGTTTTTCTTGTTGGGTTAGAACTAACCAACTTGCAAGCGGTTTTTTTTTAGATTCCTCATCCCATTGTAAGTCTTTTTAAAAGACATTATTCAGCGGCAAAAATGTTTGTCCAGCGAACATGAAGGTAACAATCTCTCTCCCCCCCCCCTTTTGTGTGTGTGTGTTTCAAACGCGGTATGATATCGACAAGAGACAAGAAAGCTGTTGGCGCACTAGCAGCCCCAACACAATGATAAACTTCTGATAAATAAACATAAGGCACCAAGAGCTCGCGGGAACCGTGCGCGGCTTTATCTCTCTTAATGCCTTTAGTCTGAGATAGGTACATCAAACGAGGCTCACCCACAGAAATCTAAGGCAGTGGGTGAGAGGTAGAACTCGTTGTCTCCCGACTTGATTCCAACCACAGAAAGAAATAACCTTCCCGTGGCCCCTGTTATTGGGGTCTGACAGGATCTTTGAACAGTTTGGTTGCCCGAGCTTTCCCCGTGACGTCATATCACTGGTTGGACGATGTCTAGCTGGTAGGACTGACGTCATAAAGTCGTATGGCTGACGTCACTAAACGTCAAGGGTGACATCACTCACTGTTATGGCTGACGTCAGTGATAGCCATGACTGACGTCGGTAACCATCATGGCTGACGTCACTAACTGTCATGGGCGATGTCTCTAATAGTTAATGACCATTCCAGAAAGACAGAAGCACGTGCGCGATATGCCAAGTAAACCATGGCCGTCCCATGATTGCAATCGCCAGGAATAACGTATCTCGCCATCGCTATCCACGGCTCAATCTTTGCTTATCACCCAGCAGTTGAACCCTCGTCATAAGCATGGGCCTTGAAGAACTGACTTGCAGGTATTCATAAAATAAACAGCCCGGCTTATTTCGAAACAAACCTACTAATCATTTATATTAACAACGTCCCACCAGAAACACAAGAAAGGATTGTGTGGGGTTGGGAGATAGGCGTCAGGGAAAAGACAAAGACTTCAGAGGGGAGGCGTGTTATACGCCCTAGGTAAGAAAATTGCGTACGCAGTGTCTGTACACTCACGGTGAGATAAAGAGGAGTTAAGTCTGTGTACTCACCGTATTGACAGCGGGGACCTTGAAACCCCGGGGGACAGGAACAGGAAGGAGTGTAGCCGCCATTACACTGGCCGCCATTGCTGCACATGGATTCTCGGCAAGGTCCTGGGAAAAAAATAATGTAAAATTATTGTCAGAATAAATTGGTGTTTTCAGAATTAGTTGGAGTTTTCAGAATTAGTTAGTGTGCGTGTGTGTGTGTTTTCCCCCCTTAAAAATAAAATGTTACATCCGGTTATAAATTATCTTTTCATTTCCAAGAATGAGTCCTTCCCTTTGGGTGTTTACTTTGTTTTTAAAACGGGACCTTTTAACCCTCAAATATTTAAAATGATGACTTGATAGTCTTCATGTAAATTATACACATTTTCATTTACATTCAACATATTAATTCATTATCGCGAAAAAATACAGTACCGAGCTATTGATATTATTTTGAAAATGCTTATGGCACAAATCAATTTTTTGGCCATAAATTCAACCAATCAAGTTCAATCTGTTAGGTTATGTTAGGTGCTAGTCACATATGATTACAGTCGCTGTACGGATCTTAGGCAAAGCATTAGATGAAATGCCGATGATTAAAACCAAAGTGCCCGTTGAGGGTCGGGTTACTCCGAAGCGACCGTTTCGTCCTCCTCAGTTTACTAGCAACGCTATTTGAGCGGTGCCGGTTTAGGGCCAGGAGCACCAGCACGGATTAGCAAAAGGTACCGCGAAGAACGCAGCGGACGCCAGCTCTGAGGAAACCGTCCAGTGGTGGTAACGCCCTAGGTAGGTCTTTGATGATTCCCCGCTCTGCGGCGGTCCTAACCACGGAGACCCGTATGATTTGCCGGATTGGCGCCAAAGTGGTAGCGGGTCGTAGTAGGGAATTTCACCCCTCCTTGTGAGGCCAATTTAGTGAGAGGCATTTTCGACTTTATTTCCTGGATGCCCAGGTGGCCGCTTCAGAAGCGACCGCTTCCTGCGAGGTTTCTCAGCTGTTACGTCCATTTGGGGGCCATATAGCTGAGTGTCTTCCGGGAAGACCCATAAAGAGCATTAGGCTCGGGGCTTCTGATTTTCTTCCACATGTAGGATCATTAGTTCAATCTGTTATGTAAGTGAGGTTATATTTTGTGTATTTTTTTCTGGAATCTGTTTGCTTCTGCGTGAGTGGCGACGTTTGAATATCATTAATGATAAACAGCTGTAAGTGTTTTCAGTGACATTCGCTATGTAGTTTACGGTAAGGTGACGTAGAATGATAAACAATTATAAACGTTTTCAGTGACATTCGCTATGTAGTTTACGGTAAGGTGACGTGGTGTCTAATGGGTGTCTCTTTTCGCACCTGCATACCTGTGAATAAGAATCGGAACATTTTTAGGAGACGGTTGAGAGTCGAAGTTTGATTTGCGATCGACTCAATGAGCTGTCTATCTACTTATTTATTTTGCACGTAGGTTTCATTTTAAAAAAAAATTTAAAAAAAAAGAAAGAACCCGACATACTTAGGAAATACAACCTACTTGGTCACTTGACACATTTTATACATTCATCCCAGATTTAACCTTTGACGTGATAACCTTTGAACCCGGGGGTCATATCTCCATCTCTCCCCGGAGCGTGCCGCTGTGATCGGCCACCAGGGAGCGCTGATCTACAGCTCAACAGGAAGTAGAGAAAGACGACGACAGGACGGCAACAAAATGAACCGCTAACGGCTGTTATCTGATGGCGGACAACAGCTGGAACCAGGGACAAAACAAACGTACGCACGACAAGCCCCGCCCTCTGACGGAGGCAAAGATGAAACGGTAGAGATTCTGAGACGGAGTGTTTCTGAGGGAATTCTCGGACTTGTTGTAACAGATAGCGCTTGTTTTGTTTCTGATTCTTCATCTTGTAGTAGAGCATCTCGCGAGGTAGAGATATGGCGGCGATTGATGTAAGGGAGGCAGGTGGCGGCGAGATAGCTGAGGCGAGGGGTGCAAATTTGATGCGCCTCTGATAGCACGACCTGAGAAATGTTGGTTAATTTCTGACATGTAAGACGACGGCATAACTGTATCTGATAGTCTGGGACCAGAATTTGTTGGTTACTATTCATGGAGGATATTCCGTGATACAATTATTGAGTTGAGGCCAGTTGAGCGTTTTGTGATACGCACACACACTTTCATATTACACGTACGCCGTACGCATCTTCTCTGTCTATCTGTCTACCTGTCTGTCTGTCTGTCTGTCTGTCTGTCTGTCTCTCTCTCTCTCTCTCTCTCTCTCTCTCTCTCTCTCTCTCTCTCTCAATCACTCAATCTATCTCACTCAATCTATCTCACTCAATCTATCTCACTCAATCTATCTCACTCAATCTATCTCACTCAATCTATCTCACTCAATCTATCTCACTCAATCTATCTCACTCAATCTATCTCACTCAATCTATCTCACTCAATCTATCTCACGAGCTTGCTTTCTCTTCCTCGTAGGTGCCATACAAGAAGCAATACGATGAAACAGTTTCAATGGATTAATATTTCTCTGACTGCACAATCTCGATCACTGAGATCAATTGGGCATCAGTCTTTCGGTCCGCGGGTCATTCTCAGACCCTTTGTGGTGGTTGTGGGTGGCGTCTTAGTTTCCTGACCTTCAGTTGTCATTGCGACTGGTTTTTTGGCTGATACCAGACACGGCTCCTGTCTGCCCACAGAGTAATATTATGGTGGCATCGTCCCTTGAGTTACAATGGTGCGGTCGCGGTCAGCTAGCCACTCAATAGCAATCAAGTCGCTACAGACTTGTTATCCCAAGCCTCGTGTTTTCGCTTGAAGATCTTGGAACAACATCAGCCGTTATATCTACCACTGAGTTTGACCTTAATTGAAAGAAAAGATCTCAAACAGACTGCTTAGGTTGAACAAAGGAATAGCCGATTTATGTATTCTTATTTATCTATTTATTCATTTATTTATATATCTATAACAAAACAACACATTACAAAGATCAACCTAAAATTAGGGAAGGGGGGGGGGAGAAAGAAGAGAGTTTACAGTAAGCACTAACGGTTTTAAATAATCTAAAAAGAAATCCGAATGCTTTGCTCTATTTGGCAGATGTACCGAGACACAGTGACATGGATTACTCCAAGATTTGCTAACGGCGGGGGAAGTCCTCGCATAAAAGCCTCTTCAGGGCTCTAGCTCCACGGGGGGCATGTAACCAGAAGACATTCTCATTGGAAAACTGACAGTCTGACAAACACTGGTCTGTGTCTTCACAGACTAAGTGTGTACCCAAGTTGTAACATCAAAGGCCACTTTAAGAAAAAAATATTCTTTAAAAAGCGCCAAAAAATTTCAGTCGGAATTAAGAAATGAAGTTTACCGAAGATATTCAGCTTAAGAAATTTTTAAAAAATTCTGGATGAATTTACATTCATGTTGGTCATTCACTGACCTCCAGTAGGGAGAGTTTGAATAAGATTGTTTTATTTCCTATGATCTCAGTTTCGCGACCTCATTTAAGATTTAGCACCGTATGATTGGCTGTGAATTGAAGAAAATCTCATTTAACAGTTCATTATTGATTCTGTTAAAATACATTTTTATTTAAGGCTGGTCAGCTAATTTAGCTACATTAAATAGAACCGGGATTCGGGATGCCCGGAGAGCCTTTGTTTGTAGCCTATGCCCCAGATGGGACGACAGGCGATGATGATGAAATAGAGAATAGGTACGTCATTGAGTCGCCCATTTCAGCCGGATATTTATTAATCCATTCAATTATAACAATTGACTTCCAAGTCATGTACACTGGATCTATTCACAAAGTAAGCACTGTCTACCAGCTAAAACAAGGCAAAATTTCTTTGCACCGTTCAGATATAAAAAAAATAAAGATAAATCGTATCTGTTTACAGACGCTCCTTCTATTACAGAAGATTATTGCGTCCTACGCTTATCTATAGAGACAAGATTTATAAAAGGCTTTAACTTTTGAAGAGATCACAATTTAAAGCAAATTTCGTGACAATAA
>CALYLW010000216.1:4919-41663 GCA_944989445.1 Ampullaceana balthica
GAAGGTGCCATCTCCTATACTCATTAGAATAGAAGAGAACTCCCCGTCTTTTTTGTCGCCATTCAAATGAACCCTCATGTTTATTTCTAAGGTAATAATATTGATTTGTGGCCATAGGTAGGAAGACTTCAGACATGCCTTAACTTCATCAGCACGTGTTCCTCTGGGTACGATTGGTAAGGTTTGCCGGAAGTCTCCAGCTAACAACACTGTCAAGCCTCCCATAACTTTGTTGGTGTTTCGGATGTCTTGGAGTGTCCTGTCTAAAGCCTCAATACCTCCTCTGTGTGCCATTGTGCATTCATCCCAGACAATAAGCTGACAATGTCGTAGTACTTCAGCCGTGTTGCTCTGTTTTGATATGTTGCACATTGGAGATTCAATATCGCTGAGGTTCAGAGGCAGCTTAAAAGCTGAATGAGCTGTTCTGCCACCCTCAAGAAGAGTCGCTGCGATCCCAGAAGAAGCCACAGCTATGGCAATGTTACCTTCTGCTCGGATTTTTGCAAGAAGAAGGTTTATAAGAAATGTCTTGCCAGTTCCTCCTGGAGCATCAAGGAAAAACACCGTGCCAGTGCCCGAGACAACACTTCTCGTGACTTGCTCATAAACTGTCTTTTGGTCACTGTTTAGTAACATCTCGTTATTTGTAACTGTGTTGGCCAACTGCGAGGTGTTGTAAGATGTCTCTCTCAAGTACTCTGGATTTGAAGTAATCCCTGTCAGTTCTTTCAAAGGTGATGGCAAACCGTAATGTTTAAGAGATTTACCTCCAATATAAATCACATAGTTTTCAAGCAACTGTAGACACTCGTTATACATCAAATCAGACCATTTTTCGACTTCTGTTCCCTTATGAGCTCTTTCAGTCTGTCTCCAAACATCTTCTGCTAGGCTGTCTCTATGTTTTTCCCATAAGCTTAATGGGTTTTCCATTTGGCAGAACACCAGCATGACACCAAAGAGTTCACGGATCATTTGAGGTGACCGAGATAGGGCAGCTTCCTGTAGAGTCTCGTCCCAGTTGATATCGTCCTGTAACAAACCAAGGGCCCTGCAGGCCGACTTATAGGTTGGATGTAAGACACCACCAACTGTTCTCAGACATTGAAAAGACGTGGGACCTTTGATTTCGTTGAGCAGCAGCCGAAGATGGTAGCATTCAGAGTTTTTCGGGTGCACAGTGTAGATCCGTCCCAACACATTATCTCTTTTCACTCCCGAATGTCCTGGCACAGTCTTCCCTTGTTTTCTCCGACAAAACATGTTGTTATTCCACACATAATAGGATGGAATTTCATTATAATGAAGTTGTTTTGCAAAATCATCGCGTTTGCAAAGGTCAAAGAATGCTAACAGTGTCGTCTGTGGTGGATTGCGTACTTTATTGACAACATTGCATTCTGTGAAATAAATTCTTTGCCCGTTCTCAAGATGCACAGCAAGATGAACGACCGGAGGGTAACGTTCGTGAACGGGAAAACGGAAAATGCGCCACGCTGCTTCAGAGCTACTTATGTAACGTCCAGCTTCGTATCGAGATATTTCGTCATATTGATTTTGTATTGCAAATACTGCCTGGTCACTTCCCTTGTTAATATACTTGCATATGTATTTTATCGATTTTACTGAATTGCAAAATTCAACGTTGATGTGGGCATTGAAGAAGCGGGACAGCACAGGATTATATGGGACCACCCATCTGTTGTCGATATCTTCTCCATTGATGTTAGCTGTATGACCGCCATTACCCGGAGCGCGCCGGCGGTACTGAGGATAACCATTTTCTCCTGCCTGAGTTTCTGAGATGAAGGGACGCGGGAATTTTCTACTACATGTTCCGTTTATCATGCAGGGGGATTTAATATTATGAGGTCCACATGGTCCGTGGATCATGGTGGATTTTACTATTTCGTAGAGGGATGGGTCAGTCTGTGGATCAGGAAGTTCAGCACATATCACTTGATCGATGACAGCTGGCCTAATCCTATCCTTTAACCACAACAGAATGTGTGCATGGGGAAGTCCTCGCTTTTGCCACTCTATGGTGTACATGTAGCAAGTTGTACAGCCGAAAATGTTACTCTTGG
This sequence comes from Ampullaceana balthica, assembly GCA_944989445.1. Lineage (NCBI taxonomy): Eukaryota > Metazoa > Mollusca > Gastropoda > Lymnaeidae > Ampullaceana > Ampullaceana balthica. The sequence continues at coordinate 7,010 of CALYLW010000216.1, forward strand.
TCAGCAAGTCCATCATTTTGCGAATTTTCAAGTGAAACACTCGGCTGATGAGGTCGTGTCGATCGTGAGGTTTTTGACGTGGTAGGAGAACGTTAGTGATATCAGTCCACTTTGGATTACAAGTAAATGTGATAAATAAGTCAGGTCGGCCATAATGACGTACGTATGTCATTGCGTCTTGTGTACGCTCGTGCATATAGCGAGGTCCTCCAGTGAACGACGATGGTAATATCACAGCTTGACCAATTTCATTTAAATTAGTGTCGTTTTTGTCTATAGCATCTTTTAGGTGGATGTACTGTTCTGCTCGTAGTTTCTTTTGATTTAGTCTTATAAAATTTAATCTTTCTGTTTCAATTTTTGCATACATATCAACTAAAAACTGATTCAATAAAGCTCGATAGTAAAGGATAGTATTATTATATTGCTTTTTGATCATAAGCCGGTATGAGTAGAAGTTTGCTGCAGAGACTGTTTTCTTCATAGCTAACTTGCTGACAGCGTGAACTTGAGGTATAGAAACAGAATAACCGTCTTCACCATAGCAGAACATGAGGGGATATTGAAGTGCATCATAGGACCTGTGGGTTTCCTTAATGCGTTGAAGTTTGTTGTCTCTACTTTTCAAGACAATATCCCTATTCTCGAACGCTTGCCCAACAATGACAACACCAACTTCACGTACTGTAGGTTTATTAAACCGGCCTTTGTGGGCATTTAATGGCTTTTTGTCAGCGTTAATAACAACTTTGAAGTCTGTATCTGTTTCTGACATACTGTCAAGTGCCGACTGGAAATCTTGGATATAAGTGTTACATTCATGCAGCATTTTTTGTAATTTCTGCACCAGTGGCGTGTTCAGTCCAGAGACATTAGCGCACCGCATTTGTGTTTCCTTTTCGTCGTCCCCGACGAAATAAATTTGCAAAAATGTATGTTCCTTAGTCGGCATAGGTAAAAGACTGCCAATCAGGTGATACACTTGTCCCTGGACTTTAAATGAAGGCATGAAATTTCCCTCAACGATTCGGTTAGCTCCAAATGACGTCATTTGAAATGCACTGTTATACTTTCGAATGTTGTTTAAAAAATGCTCACTTTGAGGATGTTCACCATTTAACAGACCCTCAAGAAGGTCAGGAAGCTCATGTAAATGAGTGAGAGAGACTTTACCACCGTTACAGCACAATCCAGGAGACTCGCATTTCCACCTAAGAGCTTGACAATACTCACATTCAACATTCATAGATCCAATGTTCACAGTTTTGTCATATTCATACTGTAAATTTGAGTCATACGCATATCCACAATCTGCTTTTTTGAGCCAAACATTTTGTTTTCGTTTGAGTCGCTTGTCATTACTGGGATCGTATCTAGAAACTGCTTCTCTGTGTACTTGTGGATTGGCCTGAGAGTATTTACTGACAGCGTCTCTATTTACTTGTGGATTGGCCTGAGAGTATTTACTGACAGCGTCTCTATGTACTTGTGGATTGGCCTGAGAGTATTTACTGACAGCGTCTCTATGTACATTGTGGATTGGCCTGAGAGTATTTACTGACAGCGACTCTATTTACTTGTGGATTTTTCTGCAAGTATTTGACAGCTGCGTCACGAAGTTGTTTCCGTCTAGCTGCATCAGAAAATCTGCCACGACGTTTGACACGCCTCCTTTTTATTGGATTCACATAGGGTGCAGTGTGGTCCTCACAATCGGTTTGAGATTCGTTCTCTGTTACAATTACGTTAGTAATTCTAAGGCTTGGTGTGTTAAAGTGACATACGGCTTCTGTCAAGCGTTGTAGGCATACAACCGGTTTCATTAATAACTTAGAAGCCTGATTTTGCGAATTTAAACTTTCATAAACATCAAAATGTCCCCTACTCAAATCTTAACCCGTGAATCTTAGACGTTTAAGAGGCATTGGAGGTTGTCCAAAGGTGTAAAAGATTTGTCCATTTCGGTACACTTGAAAGCGACAACCGAACAATTCAGCAGCAGCAATCAACTCACATGCAGAACCAAAGGTGAAGGGCTTAAGCATTTCACTCTTATAGTGCTCATGTGTAGTATAATTGTCTCCTGTACCGTCATCAGACCACACCTTGAACCTCTCCCAATCATTCAGTACATGAGACACTATATTCCTCCGAATATCAAGACTAAGCAGGATATGGCCGTGCAATAAGTAACTGAGAGAATGGAAAAGGCAGGCGCCATCTCCGGGCATGGAAACCACTCTGTAAAATACAGTTCTTTGATCAATGGTGATCACCTCGATAGACATATTCATTATAATTAATGAGTGTGAGGATCGAACGATGATAGAACTGGGTGCTGAACTATATACACTAAGTCTGAATACCTACAAAATAACTGTAAGCGTAATACACGAACACAAAACAGAAGAGAAGACGTGTTCAAATAAAAGTTCTGCTGTTATTAACAGGGACACGTGAATAACTTGGCGAAGGAATGCATACAAAATCAAGCAACTTAAATAATGCTTTAATGGCGTTCACTTCCTGTGCGTTAAACAATATGATGAAAACTCTCTAAAATTCTACACATATTGTAATGACGTCAATAAAACAACATTCTTTTGCACACTTTCGCACCTATCAAAAACGCAACTTCCAAACACGCCACCGCGCATAGCTCAAAGTGAATTAATGATGAGCCAGTTTTTATATAGCTCATATAAAAAAAAATCTACATTCTGGCCCCTAGCCCTAAATGAGTGGGAATTTAAATCAGCAAGTTTCCAAAGTTTTATAATTCTTTCTGTATAGGAAGTTGGAAAATTAATGATGAGTCATTTTTTATAATCTTATCTTATCTTATCTTATCTGTTTACAGACGCTCCTTCTATACAGAAGATTATTGCGTCCTACGCTTATCTATGGTTTGTGTTTAGTCCTGCATTTTTATTAGAGATTTAAATGTTGATAAAGTGTTGGTTTTCCTGGATTCTTCAGGCAACCCATTCCACGCCCGAATTCCGGACGGGAAGAAGGAAAACTTGTATGTGTTTGTTCTTGCATACGGAATAAGAAAGGTTTTTTTATCCTTATGTCTATCTGAGGGTTGTATTAAGTTATCTTTGTGTTGTATTTCTAAATTAGAATTAATTGCTTTATGTATGATTACTACTTTGCTCTTGGTTCTTCTATCCTCTAGTGTTTCAAGGTTTAATGATTTAACTAATGGTGTTACTCTTGTCAGTTTCGAATATTCTCCAGTAATGAATCTGGCAGCTCTTTTTTGAATTTGTTCTAGTTTATCAATGTTTTCTTTGGTGGATGGGTCCCATACAGAAGATGCATATTCTAGTGCAGGTCTCACCAAAGTGAGTTAGCATTTTAGTTTTATATAACAATTTTTATATAAGAAAAAACAACCCCTAGTGAGTGTTAATTTAAATATTTTTTTCGCTTGTTAATTTTGCAGGAGTGTACTCATCAACTTCTCGAAGTTTCATGCTACTACCTACACGGGAAATTTGAGAATTAGTAATGAGTCATTTTATAAAGCTGATATTAAGAATAAAATATATTTGGATCCTCAACAACTTCCTAAAATTTCATCCCCCGGCCCCCATGAGTGTGAATTTTAAAATTATATTTCGCCTGTTACCATTGCGGGTTGGTACTAAAAAACTTCCCAAAGTTACAAGCTTCTACCTACAAGGAAAGTTGGAAAATTAGTGATAAGTCAGCTTTTTATATAAGAAAAAACTACATTCCGGCCCCCGGCTCCCAGTAAGTGAAAAATTATATATATATATTTACCTGTCAACATCGCGAAATGTTACTTAACAACTACCCAAAGTTTCATGCTTCTACCTACACGGGAAATAGGAAAATTTTTGATTTTACGTTTTTATATAGCTCATATGGAAAATTTTTGATTTTACGTTTTTATATAGCTCATATGAGGAAAAAAACTACATTTGGGCCCCCGGTCCCAAATTTGTGATAATTTAAATATTGTTTTCGTTTGTTACCACTACTCAGAGTTTCTTGCTTCTACGTACACGGGAAATATTAGAATTTGTGATTTTCAGTTTTTATAATGCTCATATATGGAAAAAACTTTATTTTTAAACACTTCTTTTATGCCAGTTTTCGTCGTGAGAGGCTACTTAAAAACTCCCCAAGGTTTCATGTTTCTACCTAAACGGGAAGTTGGAGAATTAGTGATGAGTCAATTTTTAATATAATTTTTTTAAAAACTACATTTGGGCCCCCGGCCCCCAGTAAGTGATAATTTAATTTTTTTTCGCTTGTTACCATCGCCCAAAGATTTAACTTCTACATTCACGGGAAGTTGGAGAATTAGTGTTGAGTCAGTTTTTAAAATAAAAAAACTACATTTGGGCCACCGGCCCCCATTAAGTGATAATTTAAATATGTTTTTCGCTTGTTAACATCGGGGAAGTCAACTATTCAGTGTTTCACACTTCTACCTACACGGGCAATATGAGAATTTGTGATTTTCAGTTTTCACATAGCTCATTTAAGGAAAAAACTTCATTTGGGCCCCCGGCCCCTAGGAAGTGATAATTTAATTTTCTTACCATTGTGGGTTTGTACTCAACAACTTCCCAAAGTTTCATGCTTCTGCCTACTCGGGAAATAGGAGAATTTGTGATTTTCAAATTTTATATAGGCCATTTTAGAAAAAATATTTTTTTTTGGGCGCCCGGCCCCCATGAGTGTAAATTTTAAAATTCTTTTACGCCAATTTTCGTTGCGAGAGGCTACTGAACAACTTCCCAACGTTTCATGCTTCTACCTACACGGGAAGTTGAAGAATTAGTGATGAGTCAGTTTTTTTATAATAGAAAAAAACTACATTTGGGCCCCCGGCCCCCATTAGGTGATAATTTAAATATTTTTTTCGCTTGTTACCTTCGCGGAAGTGTAATTATCAACTACCCAGTTTTTTTCATGGTTCTACATACACGGGAAATATGAGAATTTGTGATTTTCAGTTTTTATATAGCTCATATGAGGAAAGAACTTCATTTGGGCCCCCGGCCCCCAGGAAGTGATAATTTAATTTTTTTTGCCTGTTACCATTGCGGGTTGTCCTCAACAACTTCTAAAAGTTTCATGCTTCTGCCTACTCGGGAAATAGGAGAATTTGTGATTTTCAAAATTTATAAAGGCAATATAAGGAAAAAAACTTGTGTGTGCCACCAGCCCCCATGAGTGTAAAATTGTAAAAATTCTTTTACGCCAATTTTCGTCGCGAGAGGCTACACAACAACTTCCCAAAGTTTCATGCTTCTACCTACACGGGAAGTTGGAGAATTAGTGATGAGTCAGTTTTTTTATATAAGAAAAAAACTACATTTGGGCCCCCGGCCCCCATTAAGTGATATTTTAAATATATTTTTTGCTTGTTACCTTCGTGGAAGTGAACTTAACAACCACCCCAAGTTTCATGCTTCTATCTACACGGGAAATAGGAGAATGAGTGATTTTTAGTTTTTATAAAGCTCATATTAGGAAAAAACTTAATTTTGGCCCCCGGCCCCCAGGAAGTGATAATTTAAATATTTTTTCACCCGTTACCATTGCGGGATTGTACTCAACAACTTCCCAAAGTTTCATGCTTCTGTCTACTCGGAAAATAGGAGAATTGGTGATATTCAAATTTTATATAGGCCATAAAAGGGAAAAAAACGTTTTTGGGCCCCCGGCCCCCATGAGTGTTAATTGTAAAATTCTTTTACGCCAGTTTTCGTCGCGAGATGCTACTCAATAACTTCCCAAAGTTTCATGCTTCTACCTACACGGGAAGTTGTAGAAATAGTGATGAATGAGTGAGTGAGTGAGTGAGGGCTTTGCCTTTTATTAGTATAGAAGATTAAAGACAGTTGTTAACCAGAACACAGTGTGTTAAAGACTTGTCACTTGACACATAAGTTCTATTACATGGTGTGAGAAGTGTTGGACCACAAGACTATTTGAAGTACTGACGCCATAACTATTACATGGTGTCAGATGGACCGACTCCACCCGCCACAACCACTGGAGCTACATGGAAACATTCCTGCCAACTGGAAAAGATTTAAGCAGTCTTTCCAGATATACAAGATAGGCAGTGGATTCGACACAAAAAGCAAAGACGTGCAGAGCATGACACTGCTGAATGTTATAGACCAAGAAGCAATGGACTGGACAGGAATGTGACGATTGTGACAGATTTTTATTCAGTGAAGTGCTTATTACGAAAATTCGAGAATTATTGTTTGCCAAGAAAGAATGTGACAGTCGAGAGACACGTGTTTTTCTCCAGAAAGCAAGGTGAGGGAGAAAGTTTCGATAATTTTATCATAGACCTTAAACTTAAAGCAAAGTCTTGAGAAGTTGAAAATTTAACAGAGTCGCTAATAAAGGACAAAATTGTGGCTGGAGTAAATAATGAATATCTCAGGGCTAGACTACTGAGAGAATTAGACCTGAATTTAAACAAGGCTGAAATTATATGCAAATCTGCGGAAACGTCAGAATGTCAACTCAAAGCTTTAAATGAAGAAAAGAATGTTCAAGCTGTGAACTCAAAGGCACATGTGAGATCAAGTATAACGCACAAGACAACAAGTCAACATGGCAAGCAAGCTGTAAGGGCAAGTACCCACATAAAAGCAGGCAAATGTAAATATTGTGAAAAGAAACATGGGCCTGGAAAATGTCCTGCTTATGGGAAGTTATGCCACAACTGTGGAAAATTGAATCATTTTTCTGCGGTAAGCAAATCAAAAGAGGTAAAAGATGTCAACAGTCAACTAAAAGAACACGTGGACTATAGTTAAGAAACATTCTGCATATGAAGTATGTCCACGCAACAAGTCTTAGTGATGAATGGAGGGAAGTTGTAACGCTTGAACAGAGGCCAGTGATGTTCACACTGGACAAAGGCGCACAAGTAAACATTCTGCTACACAAAACGGTGCCATCTTTAAACTGCCAAAAAAGGCGATTTATCAGACTGCAACAATTGGCGTGGAATAACGTTACTATCTGTACCAGGAAAACTTGTTTGCAGTATTCTACTAGAGGGAATAAAAAAAGTCAATAGACGAAAGGCTCAGAGAAGAGCAATCAGGCTTCATACCTCATCGGTCATGTATTGACCATATATTTACACTCAGAACTATCATCGAAGAATCTGTTGAATTTCAATCACAACTGATCATAAATTTTGTTGATTTCCAAAAAGCGTTCGACAGTCTCCACCGACCTACGCTCTGGAAACTTCTTAACATCTATGGTTTCCCAACTAAATACGTGAACATTATAAAAGCTTTTTATGCAGATTCACTTTGCTGTGTGAAAACTGAAGCCGGAAATTCTGACTGGTTCCCAGTCGAAACAGGTGTGAAGCAAGGATGTGTCATGTCCCCAATGTTATTTGGAATAGCAATTGATTGGGTCATGCGGAAATGCACGGATGCCGGATTAGGTATCAAATGGACCGAAAACAATACTTTGGAAGACCTTGACTTTGCAGATGACCTGGCTCTTATAAGCTCAACGCATCTGAACACCCAAGAAAAAACGGATCGTCTCCAGCACTTTTCAAATCAAATTGGTCTTCAAATCAACTTAACGAAAACAAAAGTCATGGACCTCACCAACCAACCCAATGATATTATACTTAATGACCAAACCATAGAGAAAGTAACCAACTTCACTTACTTAGGAAGCAAAATGTCATATGATGGAGATGCAACATCAGAGATAACGACTCGAATTGCGTTGGCGTCAAGTGCTTTTAACAAACTTACAAATATTTGGAGATCAAAGACACTCAGCAAACATATAAAACTGAGGCTATTCAACTCTTGCGTAATCCCTGTACTAACATATGGATGTGAAAGCTGGAAATCCACTCAAGCTATAGAAAAGAAATTAGTTGCCTTCGAGAACAAATGCCTCCGAAAAATTTTGAATATAAAATGGAGTGATTTTAAAACAAATGAAACAATAAGAGAAGAAAGCATCCAAGAATATGTGTCAACCTTTATAAGGAGAAGGCGTTGGAATTATATCGGTCATGTTCTTCGAATGGACGAGAGAAGACTACCACGGCAGGCCTTCATATGGACACCAAAAGGCAAAAGAAAACAAGGAAGACCCAAAGAAACCCTACGTAGAACAATCAAAAGAGAAAGCTCAAGCATGGGTGTAAGAAATATTCAAGACCTAATACAATTGGCGACGGATCGTCGTAAATGGAAATCAATGACTTCTGCCCTGTGTGCCGTCTTCGGCCTGAGAGGAACTAACTAACTAACACAGATTATTCTGTCAACTTAGAATTGGAAGAATTCAGAAATCAACAGCAAGGCTCACTATATACAGTGGGGAAACATTGCCTGTTGTAGGCAAAACATCAATCAAATTCTCAGTGAAAGACATGACAGAAGTGCTGGAGTTTCAAAAAGTCAAGACGCACTCAAAGCCTATCCTTGGTCTTCAAGGTTGTCAGAATTTGAAACTTATTGAAAGAGTGGATGTCATTGAAGATGATACATTGTCTAAATATGCAAACGTATTTAGTGGTCTTGGTTCAATGGAAGAAGACTGCTATATAAAAATTGATAAAAATGTCAAGCCAGTAGTACATGCTGCGAGAAAAGTTCCTTCTGCGTTGCGAGATAATCTCAAAAAAGAACTTGAACGCATGGAAATAGAGGGAGTCATTGAGAAAGTTGATCATCCTACATCATGGGTCAACTCACTGGTCATTGCTGAGAAAAAAGGTGGCGGTTTAAGGATCTGTCTTGACCCAAGAGACCTTAACACTAACATTCAAATAGAACATTATTAATTACCAACAATTGAAGAAATAGCTAGCAGGCTAATTGGTAGCAATATTTTCACTGTGTTGGATGCAGCTACAGTATTTTGGCAAATTAGGCTCAACAAGAACTGTACAGATCTTACAACGTTTAACACGCCTTTTGGAAGGTACAAATTCTTGAGGCTTCCATTTTGACTAAATTCATCAGCATAAGTATTTGCTAAAAGATTCCACCAAGCTTTTGATAACATTCCAGGCGTTGAAACTTACATGGACGAAATGCTGATATCTGGAAGAACGAAAGAAGAGCACGATGCAAGACTGAAGAAAGTTCTTGACATAGCGAGAAAGAAAGGGATCAAGCTGATACCATCTAAGTGCAGTCTTCGAGTCAAAGAAGTTAAATTTGTTGGTCATATCATAACAGATGGTGGAATAAAACCAGATAATTCAAAAATTGAAGCTAATCAATCAATGCCTTGCCCTTCAACAAAGAAAGAATTAGAAAGATTTCTAGGAATGATAAATTAGTTAGGAAAATTTATCGCAAATTTATCACACATAACAGCACCTTTACGAGACCTGTTAAAACAGGACAAAGAGTGGTTATGGTTGGAACAAAACTAGAAAGCAGTGGATCAGTTAAAGAATGTAATTACGTCAGCCCCAGTGCTAGCTTTTTATGATGTCAAAAGACCAGTCAAAGTGTCAGTGGATGCTTCACAAGATGGACTGGGGGCTGTACTGGTTCAAGGTGAAAGACCGGTGGCGTATGCTTCTAGATCGTTGACAGATTGTGAAAGAAGATATGCACAAATAGAAAAAGAAATGCTGGCTGTAGTATTTGGAATTGAACAGTTTCATTACTATGTCTATGGTGGCAATGTCAGAGTAGAGACGGATCATAAACCATTGGAAGCTATTATCAAAAAGCCTTTGTCATCTGCACCACCAAGGCTTCAGAGAATGGTTCTGAGAATAATGAAATATGATATCATTCTTGAGTACAAGCCTGGTAAAGAAATGTTTGTTCCGGACACTCTTTCACGAGCATCCTTACCAAGGCAATATCCATCGAGTGATGACTGGGACGCTCAGGTTAATCTAATTGTCAACAGTCTACCTATTTTGGATGATAAAATGAAAGAATTTCAAAAAGCCACATCAGAAGATGGTGTTCTAAGACTTTTAAAGCAAAATATTTTGTCAGGATGGCCGGATAAGAGAACAGAGATTACCCAGTGAAATTAGAATGTTTGCTGGATTTAAAGAGGAACTAAGTGAAAGTAATGACATACTTTTCAAGGGAGATCGATTTATAGTTCCAAAAATAATGCAGAAAGAAATGCTTAAGAGACTTCATTTAGGACGAGATAAGTGTTTGGCTACAGCAAGGGAGATGATATTCTGGCCGGGAATGTCCTCACATATCAAAGACATGGTGTCTAGGTGTGCAGTATGCAATGAGTATCAGAGGTCACAGCAAAAAGAACCCATGATACCTCATGACATTCCAACGCTTCCTTGGGTAAAAATAGGAGCTGACATTTTTCATCATGATGGAAAAAATTATTTACTTCTAGTGGACTACTATAGCAGATTTATTGAGTTCAATCTCATTACATCTCTCAAGTCATCAGATATAATTATCTACATGAAGTCACAATTTGCTAGGCATGGGATCCCACGACAAGTGATAAGTGAAAACGGGCCCCTGTTTCACTGTCAAAAATTTGAGCAATTTTCAAAACAGTAGGGATTCAGCCACACAACGTCAAGTCCCATATACCCGAATTCTAATGACATGGTTGAAAGGGCAATTCAAACAATAAATACACTTTTAAAGAAAGCTAAGGCTACGTGTCAAGACCCGTACATAGCACTGCTGTAGCTACGAAACGCTCCGTGTGCAAACGGACCGTCACCTGCACAACTGCTAATGGGGAGACGACTCAGGGCGAATCTACCTGCTACGGATGCTTATCTGAAGCCTAAACTTGCTGACCCAAAAGAAACAAAGAAAATGTGGGTCAGAAGAGCAGGAGAAATATTACAACAAATCAGCCAGAACAGTGGCGTAGCTAGAAATTTTGCCGCCCGGGGCGGTCTCCAATTTGCCGCCCTTTTTAGGGGCCGTCCATAAATGACGTCACGCACCATGGGGGGGGGGAGTTACACATTTGTGACGAGGGGGGGTGTTTAAGAAATGTGACGTCACGTCAAAACGCGCAACTTTAAATAAATATTCCTCTTAAATATTTGATTGCTGAATTTTTATTTAATGACGTTTATGTAAAACGCGTGTTACGATATTAGAATGCAGCGTTACACTAAAAACATACTTAAATGACAATTTTTTTATTTGAAACATGCTCATTTTCAAACAGAGAATACGGCTTTTATGGGGAGAGGGAGTTCAAAGCTTTGTGACGTCTTATTGAAGAAGGGGTCTAAGATTTTGTGACGACGTGTGACGAGGGGGGAAGGGGTGAAAAATCAGCCAAAATCGCGTGACGTCATTTGTGGACGGCCAGTTATGTTATGGTTTTTAGAAATTAAGTAACATGAATAAACAATTGTAATTGAAACGAAGTAAAGGTGGGGAACATGTTTACCATTGCATGCCATATTTATGTAAGCAGTAATTAAAGAGGCCACATAAGATTATATACCTATAAATACAAATTTACAAAATACAAGATACTTTTTTAAAGACCACAAGAAATTTACTGAGCTAGCAGGTCATCCCCCCTCGTCGCAATGATACAAAACATATTCCAAAATTACACACACACAAACATTACCAATCACTATTCTTTTATTTTGTGTTTATAAATAAATGATTTTTTTTTACAAACAAAGAAAGTGTTTACATTAGTATGCAATCATATTTATAAATTTACTTTCCTTACTTTCATAATAGAAAAATCGTGTATTATGCTATCAAAATTAAAATTATCTGTAATATCTTGTTCTATGGACTATGCACAGTATTGCAAGATTGTGTTTACTTTAATCGCTCATAAACGATCTTAAACGAAGATAATTTTTTTATCAACTTCAGTTTTGAGAAGCTCCTTCATAACTAGCGACACTGATAGCAATAGTTAAAAAAACTCATAGCAAAATTACAATGTTGGGTACCGAATTCTCCGATCTATGTTGTTGTTGTTGTTGTTGTTGTTGTATCCTTTGCCGCACGTCTGACACCGAAAGGCAGCACCTGCGGCTGGCTGATTTGCTCTCCTTTTCCTCTTTAGGCAGTCCACGTCTGCTACCCGCCGCAGGTCTCTTTCTCCTGCTTCTACCCCGGCAGTCAACGCCTGTACCTCCAATAGCTTCTGTATCTGTACCTGTCCCCAGTGAGTTCCTCCCAGCTATTTATGTCGATGCCAATAGCTTTGAGGTCTCTCTTGCAGACATCTTTGTAACGGAAGTGAGGCCGGCCTGTAGTCCTCTTTCATTTGGCTAGCTCAGAGTGGAGGATCTATATTATTGAATAAATTTTAATAAATCAAGGGGGCCTTTTCCCCCGGTTTTCTAGCATAATGCTTCTTCTTGTAGTGTAGATACAGTACAGCCATAAAAACCTGGATCCTTTTTCTTTCCACATTGAACTGTTCTTTATCAATGTCAATAAAGTAATTTATTTGATGTTCAAATGCTTCATTTAGTAGGTTACATGGTTTTACGAATATTTTCTTGCAAGGACATGCAACTCATCAAAGCGTTCTTTTATTTTTCTTTCATAATTCCATCCATGTATAAAAACATTTCTCGTTGTACTTCTTATTCTAAAAATAAAACCACGTCTTCTGAATTTTCCCTACTCATATTTTTTTCTCCTTCAAACTCGGCGTTAAGTTGATATTTCCATCCCTTCACAAATTGTTTGGCTGATGTAACAGCATTTTGTATTAGCCCATCTCTTTGTTCCATGCAATGGCTTTGCATTAATTTAAAAAATGACGGGTTCCCATAAATTGAGATAACATAGAAAAGAAAAAGATTACATTGAATTCAGTAAAATTCCAGCATCTGATCTCGTTTTCCTAGTTACTTCTTCAGATGTCATTTTTTCCAAGATGATTGAAATTTTAAAGTATGTCTTTTTCGAAATTATCATGCCTATTGTGGTGTTTATTATCAGAGGAAATTTGAATATTTACATATTCTTGTCATAAATCTTAATAATTTTCCATAAAATAGACAAATTCAAATTATTTACACATTACTTTAATTGGATAGGCGTAACATGTTTAATGAATAACCGTATTTTAATGAAAAACACAAATTATTTGTGCCACTTTAATGCAATAAAAACAAAATAAATTTAATTTGTAATAACTTACCTTACAATAATTTACTGAAAATTGAAACAGTAATATAAATTACTACTTGCAAATTAAATCCATTAATTGAACCACCATGCCTTTAGGTACGTGTTCACGCATCATTCTGCGAATGTCAAAATTCCACGAACAAACTGTCGCGGCGATATTAATAGCACATATTATTCGGCCCAGCGGTAATGTGTTTTTTGAGAACTTTTCTTATAAAAGAGTAATCTGTGACTAATACCGCTGAGTTTTCCAAATAAATGTATACCTTTTTTGAGCGATTTAAAATTTTTGAACGGTTTTGCTTAAGTTATAATATCCACTATGTAATAAAAAAAAATGTTGTGCGAATCCGTTAATTAAGACTCGAAATTAAAAATATTTTTGTTTCACCTTGGTTTTCCCCCTTCAAAAGAAAAAGGGCGGTTGTCGGAAAAGGTTTTATTTTTTAAATGGCCACAAATGCCGCCCCCCTAATGAGTGCCGCCCGGGGCGGACCGCCCCCACCGCCTAGCTACGCCACTGAGCCAGAATATACACACGTACACACTTTCAGCCTGGAAGCAGAGTGTATATGCAGAAAGAATATGAAGGATCTTGGCAGCCAGCAGTCGTCGTTTCAGCAGCAACGACGCCAAGGTGATACGTTGTTAGGACTAACGATGGTGTGACATACAGACGAAACAACAACATGCTGAGACAGGCATTTCGTGGAAGGAGAGGTGTGACAGATACTTTCGAGTATGACACACCAGAAATAGAGCATGAAGAACACGCTCCCGGCGTTGGTAGTAATGGGTCATCAGCAACAGTCACTACTCAGCTTGCGAAGTCAACAGCAGCAACAGCAACAACAACAACAAGATATGGGAGACAGGTGAAGCCACCAAAGAGATACCCAGATAAAGAGACATAAAGGTGTGCTGTGCTTTGAAAGACATTTGGAGATTCAGTGTTAGAATTCATTTACTGAATTGTTCAATGTTTTTAATTGTATTATTGTCTTATTGATAATCTGGGTCATTAGTTTGTTTTTGTTAGAAGGGAGACGTGAGAGACGTATTGTTGTGTTTACATTGTATGAGAATACAAGGACGTGACCTAGTATGAAACACCTGGTTTGTGATGTGAACTGTAAGAGTGCATGGTCATGGACTTGGAGGAGAGCTGACTATAAATGTACGGTTCAAGAGGTAACCGAGGTTGAATGATACGAGCTGATTGGGTGGTTGGTTATACAGTTGATTACAGTGGATTGTATATAGTGATTAAAGACAGTTGTTAACCAGAACACAGTGTGTTAAAGACGTGTAACTTGACACATAAGTTCTGTTACAATACCCACCCTGGCAGAACTAAAAGAAGCTATTGAGCGATTACCTATAGCAAAGTCAGGACGGAATCCCACCAGAGATCATCCAGTCCGACAGTAGTGTTTTGCTGGAACACCTTCATGGCCTCCTCTGCCAGTGCTGGGAAGATGGAGCAGTACCAGAGGATATGAGAAATGCCAACATAATCACCCTGTATAAAAATAAAGGAGACGGAAGCGACTGTAACAACTACAGAGGCATTTCTCTCCTTAGCATCGTGGGTAAGGTCTTTGCACGCGTTGTCTTAAAGACACTGCAAAGACTTGCTGAGAGAGTATATCCTGAATCACATTGCGGCTTCCGGGCAGAAAGTTCAACAATCGACATGATCTTTTCTCTAAGACAACTTCAAGAAAAGTGCCGAGAGCAACACATGCCCCGTTATCTGGCTTTCATTGACTTAACAAAGGCTTTTGGCCTGGTCAGCAGAGATGGACTGTATACAGTCTTGGCAAAAGTTGGCTGCCCACCAAAACTGCGTAACATCATACAGTCATTCCACGATGGTATGAAAGGCACGGTGCAGTATGACGGATCAACTTCCCCTCCATTTGATATCCTCCGCAGAGTCAAACAGGGCTGCGTCCTCGCCCCGACACTCTTTGGCATCTTTTTTGCCTGTCTGTTGAGACATGCCTTTGTGGTGATTAGCACTGTAAAAAATATAACACTTTGTGTACATTTGAGGAATATTTAGCATTTATCATACCAGGATAAGTTACTTGGGCTTTTGACCAAAAAAAACCCTATTATAAAATACTTTGTGTACATTTAAGGAAGTTTAATATTGCGTATTTATCATTCGAGGACATGTTAGTTGGGCTTTTGAAAAATGTGGGCGCCTTAGGCGCCCTAAAAAAAGTGGGCGCCGCAACACAACCTTGTAAATAATAACCATGCTCCTCAAATATTAGACGGTGGTGATTTGGCAATCAGGTTATCAAAACATATTTACCCTCGAAAGGTAAGTCATTGATACCGTTGATAAAATGTATGACGTAAATTTTATCCCAAATTAATAATAACGGCCTTTCCTATTCATTAAAATGTTTGTCAATATTTTTTTCACCGATGCAATGTAATGTGTAATCCTTCACATAAGATTACTGGGATCAAGATAATGAATGAATTTGCAACAGCAAAAAACATTGAGAAGTAAAAATAACTTTGCCCTCTGAAAAGTTAAGTGACTTCCTTTAGCCCTTTGTGGTGCTTGGTGAAACTATAGCTGACATCAAAGACATACAAATACACTACATATAAATAAATGAACAGCTAAATTTACTTATGATAGAGAAGTCCTATTGTGATCACTGTCTATTAACCCAGCAGGCGGGCTCTGCTTGCGTTCATTATCAGAGCTAGACATGAGTCCTAAGGGTCAGTAAACAGCAGTAAAATATAGATCAGCTACATTTGATCTGACTTTTCTTTTAGCATGGGCAGCATGGGTGAAAAATGGCTAGCTTTCGCCGTTTCATTTTAAAAAAATAATCGTTATTTTATGTTGTTTAAGTTAAAACTTTGATTGATACAGTATTGGTTGAACAGTTTTAAAATTATTCCATTGTAAACATCATATATGATTACAATTGAGAAAAGCAGACTATTAAATAACAGTGTTTTGGATAAAGAAACCTACCTTATATTGAAGCGTTAGTCTTAATCAAACTGGAAGTTTTTGTGTGTTAATATTTTGATTTACTCATAAATCCATATATTCAATATTCACCATAGCCATATATACAATCGGATGTTTTTAGTTTTACTAAGAAGTTGTCAAGTTGAGCTCGTATCCATTATCTGTTTGGTTATAAGGTCTTGCTTAATAATTCCATTAAATCTATATAATTTGGGGGTTTCCGATTCATTTACGTTTAGGGCCTCAGTTCACCATGATTTTAATGTAAATATTAGATTTCATGTCCTGTATGCAAATGATCTAACGTTGCAGTTTCACTGTAATACCATCAGAGATTTTATTTTTAAAAAAAAGATACTTAATAAAAATGAAATAATAATGTTAAACTCACAACGTTTGAGAGTGTAAATTTACCGTAATCATGTGTTATTCAATGTTCCCTTTAATGCTGCGCGGTATCAGACCGACTCAGCGCTTCAACTTAGAATTACCTTGCAGCAAATTTTGTTAAATAGTGCACAAAAAAATGGATGCTGTGAAACTTTGAACATGTATTGTTTTACTTTGCACAAGGACCAACAAATCTTAGAGGGAACATTAGTGCTATTGACAAAATAGAGTTTTACGCTTTTTTTTTAAACTTTCAAACAAATTATTGTTTTAAAGCTTAAAATGATCGTTATTTTATGTTGTTTATGTTCATCAAACACACTACGTCTCCATCTATTCTTGTGTCTTCTTCATTCATGTCGGTCACGGTCAAATGAAATATTTTAATATCACAACATCTTCTCTTCGGCTCTCTTTTCTCGCCCCCAACCACTTCATAACAACCCATAAGTCCACGTCTAACCAACCAGGCTATATCCAAGACAATCTGATACATTGCCATCATCATAAAAAATATTAATCTATAAGAGAAGTCTTTTTTATTTATTTTATTTTCTGACTAGCTATAATCCAAGTTTAAAAAAAAACAAAACTACAGTGAAACAATTTCTAAAATCAAGGATTATTATTATTTCTTCTAAATATTTATTTTTATATTATTTTTTTAAAAAATCCAAAGAATGTTCTACAACTTGAAGTTTCCATTCATGCTGTCATGTTGTAAATATACCAGTCTGGCCAGTCTGCAGGAAAGACAAGAGGTTAAAAAATTATTACTTAAAGCACACATCAAACTTAAGTTATGTCATATCGTATGTGTTTTGCGATTAAAACACTTTTCAACAAATAAATATCTGTAAAATATTACACTTAAACGCATGAGATATTTAAAGTGCTTTAAATAATCATGGTAAATCGTACGGAAAAGACATTTCTCAATTGAGAAGACATCCACTTCACATCATGTTTAGACACTTACAAGCGCACCAACTTGCATACTTTGATAAAATAAGAAACATTGACAGGGCATCGATTAAGTGTTTGGTTATATAAGACACTCACATTGACAGGGCATCGACTTAGTGTTTTGTTATATAAGACACTCACTTTGACAGGGCATCGATTTAGTGTTTTGTTATATAAGACACTCACATTGACAGGGCATCGACTTAGTGTTTTGTTATATAAGACAATCACATTGACAGGGCATCGACTTAGTGTTTTGTTATATAAGACACTCACTTTGACAGGGCATCGATTTAGTGTTTTGTTATATAAGACAATCACATTGACAGGACATCGACTTAGTGTTTTGTTATATAAGACACTCAATTTGACAGGGCATCGATTTAGTGTTTTGTTATATAAGACACTCACATTGACAGGGCATCGACTTAGTGTTTTGTTATATAAGACAATCACATTGACAGGGCATCGACTTAGTGTTTTGTTATATAAGACAATCACATTGACAGGGCATCGACTTAGTGTTTTGTTATATAAGACACATTGACAGGGCATCGACTTAGTGTTTTGTTATATAAGACACTCACTTTGACAGGGCATCGATTTAGTGTTTTGTTATATAAGACACTCACTTTGACAGGGCATCGATTTAGTGTTTTGTTATATAAGACACTCACATTGACAGGGCATCGCTTAGTGTTTTGTTATATAAGACACTCACATTGACAGTGCATCGACTTAGTGTTTTGTTATATAAGACAATCACAGTGACAGGGCATCGACTAAGTATTTTGTTATATAAGACACTCACATTGACAGGGCATCGACTTAGTGTTTTGTTATATAAGACACATTGACAGGGCATCGACTTAGTGTTTTGTTATATAAGACACTCACAGTGACAGGGCATCGACTAAGTATTTTGTTATATAAGACACTCACATTGACAGGGCATCGACTAAGTATTTTGTTATATAAGACACTCTCTTTGACAGGGCATCGACTTAGTGTTTTGTTATATAAGACACTCACATTGACAGGGCATCGACTTAGTGTTTTGTTATATAAGACACTCACAGTGACAGGTCATCGACTAAGTATTTTGTTATATAAGACACTCACATTGACAGGGCATCGACTTAGTGTTTTGTTATATAAGACACTCACAGTGACAGGGCATCGACTAAGTATTTTGTTATATAAGACACTCACATTGACAGGGCATCGACTTAGTGTTTTGTTATATAAGACACTCACATTGACAGGGCATCGACTTAGTGTTTTGTTATATAAGACACTCACAGTGACAGGGCATCGACTAAGTATTTTGTTATATAAGACACTCACATTGACAGGGCATCGACTAAGTATTTTGTTATATAAGACACTCTCTTTGACAGGGCATCGACTTAGTGTTTTGTTATATAAGAGACATTAACAGGGCATCGACTAAGTATTTTGTTATATAAGAGACTCACTTTGACAGGGCATCGTCTTAGTGTTTTGTTATATAAGACTCTCACATTGACAGGGCATCGACTTAGTGTTTTGTTATATAAGACACTCACACTGACAGGGCATCGACTTAGTGTTTTGTTATATAAGACACTCACACTGACAGGGCATCGACTTAGTGTTTTGTTATATAAGACACTCACATTGACAGGGCATCGACTTAGTGTTTTTTTATATAAGACTCTCACATTGACAGGGCATCGACTTAGTGTTTTGTTACATAAGACACTCACATTGACAGGGCATCGACTTAGTGTTTTGTTATATACGACACTCACACTGACAGGGCATCGACTTAGTGTTTTGTTATATAAGACACTCACATTGACAGGTCTTCGACTTAGTGTTTTGTTATATAAGACACTCACATTGACAGGGCATCGACTCACAGAGTTTATAGGCCTGCATTAGTTTTGCAAACTGGACAACACCTTCCGGGCGGTGTGGAATATTCTTCACACTGGGGCAAGGGGCAATCCCTTATGGTACAGGTTAGTGTTGTACCTGAACAGGAGCAGGACTCGCATGCAGTCGGCATGTATGTATATCCCGACTGTGACATAAAAAATAGAGTGCATAAACTCTCGTATATAAATAATTTAACATTCACCTATGGGATCGTCTTTGTTAAAAATATTTTTAAAATTGATCGTTATCTCAAATACATTATCCAAGCACTCAATACTTGATTAAAAATTAAACAGAGGGTAAAAGTCATGGAAAATAACTTACTAGAAAAAAAACCATTGTCTAAATAGTTAATAATTCAAATCAGATAATCTGTTTTCGTTGCTTATTCCCTGATTGAAGCCTTAACATTTTGCGTGGCCCTTCGTGGCTCTGGATATAAATAAGCTGTGAAAAGGAAAATAACAAGGGTCTCCGAAGTTGACTTCACAATCTGGTATTAATTTTACGCTTTTAAAATCCGGAAAGTATCTGATTCTTGATAACCTGTCATAAAAATCTTTCCGAGCTCTGGGATTTCACGCCGATCTTTTAAGTCCGTGGCTATATCGAGCAAGAAGTGATATTTTACTGTTTGGGTAGGATTTATCTCAGTAGTTTAATTTTCTATAGAAGAATGAGTGATCAGACAGTGGTGTTGGGGACTCATTTTCCACCATTGTATTTTGGCACTGTTGGGGTCCATATGTGTGTAGCCGGCTAGTAGATAACCCGGAGATAAGTGATTCGGGGTATCTGGTTACAGTTGAGCAGCCCCAATTTTTCCACATTTCTGCTTTTTCACTGCATCGTTCGTTCATGTAACTTTCAATCTACTGCAATTTCACCTTTTCTCCGAGATTTTCAGTTTTATTCCATGCCTCACGCGTCAAACCCGACCCCTTACTACCGAGCCATCTAAGATGACGTCAGCGAAGTTGGTGCTACGTGCTTCCGTATTCAAGATTTCTATGTCGATTCCTGAGTTGGGGAAAATGAGCATGTTAAGAACCCACCACTACAGTGCATTCTTTCAAGGACCATTTGAATAGTCTTAAGCTCCGCATTGAAATTTTCATCTTATTGTCATACTAGGACCCGAAAGTTCTTAGTTAGGGTCATTCCCATTGGGAATACGAGGAGCTTGCTCGCGAATTCAGATTATATTGTTGTCATTTATTGTAACATATATTAGATTGTGCTACGCTTATCGTCTATAACGCATTATTGTATTGATACCTTGCAAGCTCTAGCATTAAACACACACACACACACAAACACAAAACAACAACCACACAAAAAATTGAATTCTGAAATAAAATTACATTAATTTTTTTTAATTTGATGACGAAATTGAAATAATCGTCTTTAGCTTTGTATATTTTATTTCCTAGTATCTGGATACACATATTGTTTTTTTTTACTTTTAAAAATAAAAATGTTATTAAAAGATTTATTCTTACTTACAAATATAAAAAAGATTTGAATGATGGGAAGGAGTTCAGAATTCTCTTTAAAAGTGAGAAACATACCTGAATAATAATGAAGTTTTTATGCACACAATTCCCGTAAACTGACAAGACACAGCACAGCAAGCTGGCAGTTGCAATAGATAATCTCATGTTACCGTATGCGTCCGTACAAATGGTATATTCAAAATGGTAACACTGCACCAGTGGGTTAAGAAACTGCTGTCTGATATATAGTTCCCTTTTTTTCCCATAACATAAAATTTAAAGAAAACTAAAGAACCAATTGATAGGATTTTGTAAAGGTCGCCTACAAAAAAAGATGCATGCTCCCGTTGTAGTAACACTTCAAAGGCGTCTCCGCTTCGAGATCAAGTTCGTTGAAAATTAAAATAGGGCGTGATTTTTATAAATATTTATCAAAGGATGTAACACCAAGTTGATGTGTCTTTCTATTAAGAAATATCCATCTCGTAGTTACAGTTGCGCCTTCTATACAGAGGATCATTGGATCGGGAGTTTCTTCATTGTTTTTTGTATAGTATTGCATTTTATTAGATAGTTGAATGTTGATAACGGTGTAGTATTCATGGTTCGTTCAAGCAACCGCGTGCCAGACGGGAAGAAGCTGGATTAGTATGATTTTTCTCTGAAATAAAACAAGAAAAATGTTTCAATCCTAATGTCTGAGTAATGTATTTGATTGTTGTAGTGTTAATGTTCAAATATATAAATGTATGCTAATACTTTATATTATCCTATCATTTAGTGTTTCTAGATTTTAAACATAATTACTGTTTTCAATTGTGAATATTCAACAGTAATAAATATTGCAGGTCTTCTTTACCACGTTTTTATTAACTCACTTTCGTTCCTGTTTGTTGGTTTGTCTGTCCACAATTTTTCAAACGTAAAATTAAACCACTTTGGATGGTCATAGAGATCTCACAATTTTACCACAGATAGATCTTGGATGACAATGCATTATCAAAATTTCAGATCGATCGAATGTACCATTATTAAATTATTGAACATTTTAGTTTATCTATATTTAAGCATATGTATTAACCGTCTGCTCTTGTTTACATTACATTCAAGTGGCCGAAATCGCACCAACCCCGACCACATCAACCATGTTTAACATCAAGGGGATATCAGTCATTTCCAGCCTGTAAATGTTTGTCGGCCAATGCATATTATATTTGAACATAATCAATACTTCAAAACTCACCATAGCATACACTTAGACTAAAAAGAATAAAATAAATAGAAGTAAAAAAAAAGCTTTTTAAAAACCACGTTTTTATAAGCGGACTAAAAAGAAGAAAATAATTTAAAACTGATAAGTTCAAGTACTTTCATTTAATATGACTAAAAACGTGGACGGATGCTTCAAAATCCCATTCTAACTTAGAAATACAATACAAAGATAGGTGTTTGGTAAAAAAATTAAAGATTCATACTTTAGAAGGCAAAAGAGATATCTATGAGTGAGCGAATGAGTGAACTGCTTATGTAAAACCTCATAAGCGCCGGCCCCACATTTTGGTCATATTAAATGGAAGTACTTGAACTTTTAAGTTTTAAATTATTTTCTTCTTTTTAGTCCACTTATAAAACCGTGGTTTTTAAAAATCTTTTTTTTTACTTCTATTTATTTTTAATTTATTCTAGTTTATCTTTGTTTTCTTTGGTAGACAAGTCCCATACACAGAAGATGCAAATATTTTTCTGATAATTTTAAGGTAACATTTTGATTTCATCCACCTATTATATTTGTAAAAGTGTTATTTTGTGAAGTCTAAAGTTGTGTTGGATTTTTGAATGATTTCTTAATATGCGAATTCCATTATAATTTGACTTTAATTATTACTCCTCGGTAGTGTTCTCTCTAAGTTTCGTTGGTCCGTGTGCAAAATAACAAACTCATATTTGTCAACATTACTTAATTTACAACTATAGATGTGTTCTGACTGTTATTTGTTGAATTTCTCTTAGTAATCTAGCTGGTAACTCATCCGGACTAGAAACGTTGTCTCAAAATTTCTTACGAGTTATCCACCTTCTTATAAACTTTTTTAAAAAAACTTTATTGATACGTACTTGTCACCCGCGGCTGAAGATGTTGCTGATGCGAAGTATATGTTGAGGATGCTAGCTTTTTATCTCAATATTATATGTTTTATTATTCTGGCCGTTTAATAGAGCTATACCTATGGTATCTATTTTTTAGACTTAATAAAGCACTATAAGTTCCACCCTTTTCCCCGTTATGCTTGTAAACTATAAAGTTTACATAATTATATATATATATATATATATATATATATATATATATATATATATATATTTCTATATATATATATATATATATATGTATATATTAGGGCTGTTATCGATTAATTTAATTTTAATCGTTAACTTTTGAAAAATAATCGATTAATTAATCGATAATTTCGATTAAAACCAAAAATAGAAATTTATGACGTCATTAAAATGAACATTTCTCACTGACATTGAAAATTAAGGATATTTTGAACTAAATTTCATGACAATGTATTGATACTTGATTTGTGCTGAAGGTGGTACGTCAGCGATGTATTTGATCCTTTAAAAGAGAATTGTTTATGGCAGTGAACACAGTAAACGTTTTCACCATCTTCGACTTTGCCATCCGCAGTTAGCTTAAAAACAACATATTTGCTCAACTTTCTAGTTATATGTTTAAATTTAACTGCGCTGATGCTGTCAGCAGAGTCGTCTTAACGCATAGTCCCGTTGGGCATTTGCCCGGGGGCCCACGAGCATATGGGCCCCATGGGAATATGTTTATTTATAAATATTTTATATATTCATTTTTTATTCCTGCGGGGGAAGGGCCCAACACTATTTCTTTGCCCGGGGGCCCAAAATGGTGTAAAGACGGCTCTGGTTGTCAGCAATTTGTTAGTTGACGTCTGCCGGTCAACATAAATTAATAAAATAAATTTTAAAATTACGCGGGAGATGTTGGTACGTAAGAAACATATATATATATATAAATTATTATTAATTATTAATAATTTATTATTTATGAATAAAATTTTTAAAGAAATATTATAAATATTTTCTTAAATTTTAATCGAATGTTTATCCATGAAAATTATTTTAATCGATATTTGATCGATAAAAATTTTAACGATTTATCGATGAATTAATCGATAATTTCCGCAGCCATAATATATATATATACATCAGAAGGTTTACAATTTGTAAATAAACGTTATGTTTGTTTTAGTTTCTTTGATTTTGCAATGAACTAATAATAATGATAATAACCCGTCCGGAATTCGGGCGTGCAATGGGTTGCCTGAGTAAACCAGGAAAGCCAACACTTTATCAACATTTAAAACTCTAATAAGAATGCAGGACTAAACACAAACCATAGATAAGTGTAGGACGCAATAATCTTCTGTATATAAGGAGCGTCTGAAACAGATAAGATAAGTTAACCCCCTTTCCAGTCCATGACGGACTGTGGGGCATGTGAAGTAGCATTCACGAGTTTTATTTAGCCACCACTAACGAGCAAGGGATTGTGTGGCTAGCACAATGCCCCGGGGGCACCGAGAATAGAACCCGTGACTCTCTTCTGTCTCGGTTCGGCTACCGCTAGACCACCGTGGCCACTAACATTTGAAAGGGAAAAAAAATATGCATACTTATTTTTCTTGATGAAAAGAGTAAATGACATTGTATTTGGGATTTTATTTTTTTCAGCATTGATAATACAAACTGATCTAAATATCCTAATGACCAGTCATGAATCTAAACAATACGGGTTCTATGGGGTAGCAATAACTAACACTGCAAAGTAGGGCTGTTAACAATTAATTTAAATTTAATCGTTAACTTTTGAAAAATTAACGATTAATTAATCGTTAATTTCGATTAAAGCCAAAAATTAAAATTTATGATGTCAGAAGTAACACTTATTCAGTTATTAAAGGTTCTTGTTGAAAATCTCAATAACACTTGAATGTCTCATTTATATGTCATCTTTTAATCAAAAAGACAAGTGTGTTGGCATTGTTTGGTTCAAGTGATGAGCGGGTCTAATTGACAATATAACCAGCCGAGGTGAACAATCATTCACGTGGAATTGAGGTAAGGGGCCGTCCATAAAGTACGTCACGCTATTTTTAAACATTTTGAACTCCCCCCTCCCCCCTGTCACAAACTGTCACAAATCTAGGACAAAGTACGTCACTCTTTCGAACAAAACTAATTTTTTATTAACACAAACTGTCACACAATTTTTCCCCTGTCACAAACTGTCACAATTTCTTACACCCCCTCCCCCCTTCTGGAGCGGGACGTACTTTATGGACGGCCCCTAACTGGTATGCACAAAAAGGTCATGGCAGGGAATGACAGTCAGTCATTCAATATTTTAAAAGCAAAATGTTCGTGTAATCGTCAGGAAATTTGTTATTACATGTATTTATCGGGCGTTATTTTATTATTATTTTTTAAAAACATTTTGACTTCCAATAATTTGTACGTTTTGGGTCGATTAATCGTTAAAAAATAGTTTAATCGTTAACAATTTTTAACGATTAATCGAGAAATTAATCGTTAATTTCCGCAGCCCTATATACTTCAAAGCTTTATCAGTGAACTCTCTTGGTGTTTACCATCTTAGGTGGACATTTGTCACGATTCCCTATGCCCAGTTGAAAATAAAGACCAGCTAAACTGACCTGCTTATCGTAACTCTAAAGGTGAGAAATAATCTGCTTCTGCTGTCGAGATTTCAGTTGATAGAGCTTTTCTTATCTCCACTTGGATGTTGTAGAAAGTTCTATCGGTGGGCTTCATTAGTAGTGGTTACACTATTGGAAACAAAATGTAAATTTTTTTTTAAATTTAATTGAATACGGGGAAATGGAACGTCGACATAAAAAGACAAGACATATATGCAGGATATGAAAATTTAAAGCCGACAAAATCATTCACATGTGTACCGGTTTTTTTTTGTATGACCCACACTGCCTTTTGAGTTTTTTTACACATGTGTTAACTATTAAGCTCCCAATGTATTTATCATTATATAACTTTAAATCTGTGCTCACATCCCCAGTTTCAAAAGTTCGAGATATGGCTAAGAAAATAAAGAACAATACATTAATTAATCATCTAACAAGTCGATAAAAAATTAATGAAAATTATTGCCTTGATGAATATTATTATTTGATTATAGTATCTGCAGTGGGTTTTTTATGTCTCTGAAACAACACTAAACAAAATATTACTATGTTTATTTCATTACCACTGCGTCTTGCAGAGATTGGCTGTGCAAGAATGTCTAATACTGTTTCTACACCATAACTCATAATGAGACTATTTTCTATTTCCTGGTGATTAGTTTCTAGAAGATACTAGCTCCACGGTCGTTGAATAGTTACATCATTAATGGCTAACTTCACCCAAACAAATCATATACCCAACGGATTCATTTATTAGCTTATTTCTAGTCTTGTTTTGATTTTAAAGTAATAATACTCTGCATGAAAACTTTACAATTAATGGTTAACTAAAAAAACTGATTCATGTTCAATACCTGTGATACATTTTCCAAGCTTATTTTTTCCCCTGTTTTTTTTAAGCTATCGTCTTCTCCCTGTATTATCAGGAATACAGTCAGGTTAAACACTTCATCCCAGTGGCGTCACTAGGGGGGGGCGGGGGGGGGGCGGGCCGCCCCGGTTGACACCCATCAGGGGGTGACACCCGAGCCTAAAATTTTACTGTGTACGATTTTATGTCAGAAAACAAAAGATGACACATTTTTTAATCTAGAAAGAAATTAAGAAATACAATGAAATACGTTAAACGTGAAAATTCTTATTAAAAAAAATATCAGTTAACTTGCAATAATAAAACAGTCCCAACACACGAACAACATTAAAACAAATGAGGAAAAAAAGAAAGGAAATAGTTGCAGCAGAGAGATCTTTAAAAAAGGCTGGAATGAAAGAGGCAGTGTCTTCTGTTTTAAAAGATATAAAGCCATTTGGGCTTGGACACACCGACAGCATGAACGAATCCCACCTCACGACTCCCTCTACCACAGTGGGGTGGGGGGAATACGATTTTTATCACCCCCCCCCAAAGAAAAAAAATCAAAAGATGGGTTTTCTTTGTTGATGTTTTTCTTGAGGAAAATTATGATTTCAATATCTTTGAGTTAATATTTTATATATATATATTTATTAAAGGCGTGAAAGCATAGATATGCATGTTTATATACAGTTAGTCCTCCGGTTACGACGGTCCCATCCCGACTTACGCTGTTTAGTGCTTACGAACGCGCCCCCGTAAAGAATAGTATTACGCGTTAGTCCGTATTTTAAAAAAAATAAATCATGAGGTAACGATTAGTAACGAATTCTTTTCTCTATTTGAAATTTAAAAAATATTGAAAAATATGTATGATTATTATTTCAACCTACAACTTTCGTTTGCGAATTTTTCAAATGGCGAAGTTTTCAATCAAGTCAATAAAGCTGAGTAAGCTTACAAGTTCCTTTTCAATGCTCATTAGAGAGAGCATATTCAGCCTTTTTCGTCCCATGCAAATTCTAACTCATTATATATTCTTTTCAACTTTGAAAAGGATCGCTCTCAGCTGCAGTTTGATGTCATCATTGAAAGATAGATGTTAAGTGCGATGTGTACATTTGTAAAGGACTGTGTGAAATATAGCTCATTCAAAAGCAGCAAACTTTTTAGCTCTGTGCAAGGTTTTTGAGTTTCGCTTTGTGCTAATTCCTTTTCCTTACCCTGAGCCTGGGGCTGGACAATAACTTTTTTAAGAGTTCTGAAAATCGGACTAATTCTGAAGGTAAGCAGTCTTCGAAATCACTCATGAACCTACATGTGGAAGAAAATCAGAAGCCCCGAGCCTAGTGCTCTTTATGGGTCTTCCCGGAAGAACCCCCTTAGCCATCTGGCCACCAAAGGGACGTAACAGCTGAGGACCCCCCCCCTCAAAGCGGTCGCTTCTGAAGCGGCCACCTGGGCATCCACGACATACAGTCGAAGATGCCTCCCACTAAGTTGCCCTCACAAGGAGGTGGTGGAATTTCCTACTACGACCCGCTACCACTTTGGCGCCATCTGGCAAAGCACACGGGTCTCCATGGTTAGGACCGCCGCAGACCGGGGGATCATCAAAGACTTACCTAGGGTGCAACCCCCACTGGAAGGTTTCCTCAGACCTGGCGTCCAATGCGTTCTTCGCGGCACTTTTTGCTAATCCGTACTGGCGCTCCTGGCCCTAAACCAGCACCGCCCGAAGGCGTTGCTAGTAAATTGAGGGGGACGAAACGGTTGCTTCGGATTTACCCGACCCCTTCTTGGAAATAACTTGAATGTTCTTCCACTAACTTGGCTGCTGCCCATCGGGTGTCGAAAGTGCTGAGCTCAGTTAGGTTTGTAAGAAAGCCAAATTTCTCATGGATGTATTTATATGCACCTAACCAATGTTGTAGGGCTTAAGAAAGTTTGTCAATGATTACCAGAAATACCTCAATCTTGAATTTTTTTCTCCAGGAAAATACTATTTTGTTGATGTCCCTTTATCAAACTGACGCTTTCTTTTTTGTTTGATAGTATTGAAGATTGTTTACACTGTTTTTACCACGGACTTTTCCTTTCCTTTGTCTTCATAGGAATACAATTAAGAATGCTATTTTTAACAAACTCAATGAGAGACTTCCTTTCTAAAATTGTTTCCCAAATTTCAAGTAAAATAGCGACTTCCAGTTGTTCAATTTCCTTTAGAAATCCTTCTTCTTCAAGTCGGCAGTCACGTGGCTGATTTTCATTCGTTGCTAGTTCTTCTAGTGCTGCGATATTCTCATGGTATGAGCTATTAACAGACCTTACAGCATAATGTCAGGCTGACCATCTTGTGTCAGACAAGGCTTTGTTAGCATGTATCAATTTCATATGTTTTTGAAGTACCTATCAACGATGAGTAGATGCAACAAGTCGGGTATAAAGATTTTGCAAAAGACAAAAAAATCTGATCGCAGTAGGACAACCTGCTGCTCTTTTCCCAACCAAATTAAAGGAATGAGCTGTACACGTCACATAATGAGCTACAATGCACTTCGCACGAAGAATAGCCTGGTTTCCGTTATACTTCCTACTCATTTGCAGCATTGCCGTATGACTGTCCAAGGCATTTTCAGGGATTCGTACAAACATAATGGCCTGCATCTTTATTATACACTATAATGCATAAAAATTTTGGGGAATCCTTAAATTATTGGGGGCTTTAGCCCGTTCAGCACCCCCCCCCTTTTTTTAATCCACCATAGGGAGATGGGGTCACGCATCTGCAACGATGTGTGACGAGGGGGAGGGTGTGTTTTAAAAATGTGACGTCACATCAAAAACGCGAAACTTTAAATAAAAGTTCCACTTAAATATTTGATTGTTTACCATTTATTTAAATACGTTTTCAATGACTTCATGCGTGTTACGATATTACAGTGCAAACTTACCCTAAATACATATTTAAATGACAAAAAATAATTTGCAACATGCTAATTTCTATTGAGTAAATACGGCTTGGGGGAGGGGTGTCAAAGCTTTGTGACGTCATATCGTAAAAAAGGGGTGGGGGTATAAGTTTTTGTGACAAAGTATGACGCTGGGGAGGGTGGGGTAAAAATCGGCAACCTCGCGTGACGTCATTTATGGACGGCCCCTTCAGTCGTGAAGGGGTGACACCGTGAGCTACCGCCCCGGGTGACACCAACCCTAGTGACGCCTCTGCTTCATCCCTAATAGTATGTATTTCCTCATTCTCGTTTGCCGTTTCTCGTCCCAACTCTTGTTATTTAGGACATCAGCACAGTATGTTCCAGCGTCAAACTTATAATGATGAGCCAATGGTATATTGGTGAATTTTTTTATACGTTTAACTAGGGATGCGGAAATTAACGATTAATTTCTCGATTAATCGTTAGAAATTTGTTTTAATGATTAGCATAGCTTATGTGTAATGTAATGTCCTCTATGATGTTATTATGGTATGAATGGTTATTTAATTATTATATGTATGTTATGATCTCCATGTAAAGCGCTGTGAGCCCGGTTCCCTACTGAGATACAGCGCTATATAAATTATCAATTATTATTATTATTATTATTAAAAAAAATTAATCGACCACCACTTATAAATGTACTGGAAGTCAAAAAAGAAAAATATTTCGGCCGATAAATATATACTAATTTCTGGCCGATTACACGAACATTTTGGTTTTAAACTATTGACTGACGTGAATGTTCAAAATGTTGATAAAGGTTATTGTGTCCATTTAAAGAAATCGTTTCCCTCTAATTCTAAGCTTCGTTGGTCTGTGTGCAAAGTTAAAAAAATAACTCATGTGCAAATTGCACAACGTCCATTTTTTGTGCAATATTTTACAAAATTTGCTGCGCGGTGATTCAAAACTCCTGCATGGCGTCGGTAAAATAACTGCGCAGCGCGCCTCTTAAATGGAAATTTGCTACCATCGCTAACATTTCGCTTACATATCACCTGCATATCAAACATCCACTACATCACTACAGTATCGGAAACTTGAGCTGAGACAATCTAAAGCAATGTGAACGATTGTTCAGCTCGGCTGGTTATATTGTCAATAAGACCTGCTCATCACTTGAACCAAATAATGTCAATACACTTGTCTGTTTGCGTTGTTGGTTAAAAGATGTCATAGAAGATATCCCAGTGTTATTTCGATTTTCGACAAGTATTTTTATAAATGTTACTTATGACACCATAAATTTCAAATTTTGGCTTTAATCGAAAATAACGATTAATTAATCGTTATTTTTTCAAAAGTTTACGATTAAATTTAAATTAATCGTTAAAAGCCCTACTTTTTACACAGGGTGGAACAGATTATTTAACTATTTCACATCTCAAAAACTGTCCTTAGACCGTCTATTTTAGGGTTGAAATATTAGAATGTAAAATGATGCATCTACAGGGAAATAATGTTTGTAAAGTAATGCAACATAATATATAAAGATTTATCTCCCTTGACCTCTCAACAAGTTATAATGCCATGAATTAAACATAACTAGATACGACCCGCGGCGTAGCATAAGTCGCAGACTAGCTCATAGGTAGTGCAAAGAAAGGGGGAAAAGAACGGACACAAACTGCAGTACGAAGAAATTAGAACAACGTGAGTGAACGACTGCTGGGGGGCGCCGACGCATTGTTTGTCTCGAGACATGAGTACTGCGAATAGCTACATGGCCCCCACACTGCACTACCATAGCTTGCCAGCCATAAACCAGTGATTGGCCGTCCCTAGCGAGAATCATTCATCATCATCATTTGTCCTTTGAGTTCCTTGTGGAACATAGGGCCTCTGTCAAAGCTCGCCACTCTACACGGTCCCTTGCCAGTCGCTTCAGTTCTTCCCAGCTCTTCCCAGTCCTTCCAGCCTCGTCCAACATGCTCCGTCTCCATGTACGCTTGGGTCTTCCTCGAGAATCATTCGTCATGCTTATTTAATAATGATATTAATAAATTGATAATTTTTATAGCACTGTATCCCAGCAAGCCGGGCTCACAGCGCTTTACATGGAGATAATAACATACATATAATAATTAAATAAACATTTTTATCATAATAACCACACAAATGACAGTACGTCACACATAAGCTAATTTATCATTAAATAGAAATGTTGTTTCTTTAATTTTGAAAATAAATTTTGAAAAGATGTGTCTTAAGTGCAGTCTTGAAGGACTTGGTACATGAAATACTCCGGATGTGTAATGGTGGAGAATTCCATTGTTCGGCTGCACAAAAAGAGAATGACCTTTCGCCAAAAGTTTTAGTTCGTGTCTTAAGAACACAGAGAATGCGTGTTTCTGCAGACGAGCTTAGCTGACGACTTGGTGAGTAGACCGACAGAAACTCAGTAAGACAGTAAGGGCATGAGTCAGAAAAGAAGTTGTTACAGAGAACGGCCAGTTTTTAATCAATTCGGGCTTGTATGAAGACAAAGAAATGAGTAAAGTAGCGGAGTAACATGGTGATGTTTTTTTGTCTTTAGAATTAGAACTAATCTGTCAGCTGAATTTTGAACTTTCTGTAGTTTTTCAATACATTGTTTTGGCGCACCTGACAGAAGAGAATTGCAGTAATCCATATTTGCACTCGTCTTGTGCTTGTTCTGATGAATTATATATATATATATGGATGATTAGTCATAGATGTAAAGAGTTTAATGCATTTGCATCAATTTTTAAAAAAAATTCTATTTTAATAATGTCCGTTTAAAGTAAGTTTTACAATAATGCTTTCATTTCATTTTTAAGCTAAAAAAACTGAATTTCAGTTCATTTGTGCCTTTTTGTTATCCTCTAATAACTTGTTCGATCATACACACACAAAAAAAATCACGCATATTACTATCGTTATATGTTTGAGTTAGATGACTTAGATATAAGCTTTCAAAAATATTGTCACCCAATTGTTAATATGGTTTAGAATTAATGATCAAATGTGTCGGTGCCACTGATAATTTGGCGTATATTTTAATGTTAATACATTTTCCATAAATATAAATTTTGATTTGGTTGGCAATGGTGACTCAAGGCTTCAGCTTTCCGGGTGAACAGACGTAACGCCAATACAAGAGGGTGACTGTACATTGATGGCTGCTCTCGTATTTAACCATGAACCCTGTAAAATGTGAAATCTTCTAAATTGAGTTCATTGAACATCTGTCATCCCACTTGGGTCAAGTGTGTTTAGAGCAGTGGTTCTGAACCTGCTTGGAGGTACTGAACCCCACACGTTTCAAGTGCGCATTTTCCCTTCTTAATCAACATACATAATTTGCAATGTATGTCACGTCCGTCCCGTCCTGTCTATGACGCTACTAATTTTAGAAGTCAGCGCACCAAATTACTGCACCAAAAATAACTCTATTCCAACATTCCGCATAAAATTGATCAATACGAAAATAAATGAATAAAATAAAAATAAATAAAATAAATGAAAGTTCTGTATTACATTATTTGTTATTCTGATGTGTATTTATTTTGAAAACTTCCGTCATTTTTGACGGGTGATACACTAGTGAGAAAAATAAAATATGAATCATATGAGTCGGATGTGTGTCTTGATCTCCGCCGAACTCCAGAGACTTACTCCCCAAACCCCCGGGGTTCGATCGAAGCCAGGTTAAGAACGACTGGTTTAGAGTGAAGTAGTTTTACGGAAATAAATAAAGAGCAAATATTTTCTCTTAAGTTTGTAAAATGAATTCGGTTTGTTCAATTCAATATGTAGGACATTGAAACTGCAAAGCGAATTTTTGAAGTAGTGACACATACTTAGAAATATATTTAGTTTTGGAAAAAGTATTTTACTCTTCCCAGAAACAACAAAAATTGTAAACCGGAGTAGCGTTAGTAGTAACTATTTTTGTCATTGGCAGTTGTTTAATAGAGTTCAAAGGATATAGTTTTAAATAAAGATATCATCAAAAGGAAATACGAAATAAAATGATATAGTATATAGGCCCTAATTTTATTTTAATCTTTAACATTCATCAAAATCTTGAGATTTTTTTTCAAGTTAAAAGGTTAGAAATTGATAGATCATTGCATAGATAATAATAAAACACGAATCTCTGAAACATAGAAATAACTTTATAGCACACACTTTTCAAATATATCTATTTCGAAGTAACAAACCAATGTTTTTGAATGAGAATCAGAAGGAATAAGAAAAGGGTAGTAAAATAGATGAAATAGTCAAATGTCTGTGTGTGAACAACAGAGGAAGTTATAAACCAAGAGCTCTCCGGCTCTCTGCGAGACAAAAACATGGAAACAGAGGAGCTGAAGGACGAGCATCTCCAGCTTTCTATGTGTATTACTATCGCTACTGATGACCATTTTTAAAAAAAAGTCTCATTAATATTTGGGAATTTACAGGAGTGTAAATGTATATAATATAATAATCTATCTGCCCCCCCCCTATTCCACAAGAACAACAACAACAAAATAATAAAATGAATTCTTAAATCCATTTTCCCAGTAATAAATCTATTTGTTATTGTGTTTTTTTCTCTTTCTGAACAATTTTTTATGACACCTTTAAGACGACTGGCGTAATCACCGTCCGTTGATTGTTGCATGGAAAATCAATGACTCACAACATTTAAAACAGTGTAAAGGTTGTGTCTTTTTATCAAGAACCGCAAAAACATAAGAAATTATTTGCAATTACGCAACGAAAAACTGAGCAGAAATATATATATATGAGTTTTATTTCTGTAGCATACCCTTAACTTTAACTAAACATACACTTAACTTTGATTTTCCCCAATTTCATCTCCTTAATACGTGCCTTGTCCCTGAGTCACTTAACCTAACAAATAGCTTCTGTAAAACAGATGAATTCTTTTACAGCGTGCTTTAATGATGGAAGGCTACACACTAAATAAAAATCCCATATATTTCTGAATAATCTCTTTTTTACGGCCTATGACGCAATTACAGTGGTGTAAACAGGGCATTTGGAGCCTATGGTCTAGACCAGTGGCGGATTTAGCTATAGGGCAGGGGGGGCGGCTTGCCCCCCCACGCCCCTGTT
>CALYLW010000216.1:725592-808092 GCA_944989445.1 Ampullaceana balthica
CGCTTGGAGCTGGCGGATTTTGGGGAATCATAACAAATAAAGACATAGGGGGAGGTGGGGAGAGGGTGATTTAAACTAATTGCCGTAGAGTTTAAAAGTATAGAGTTTAATAATACTTTAATATACAGTCGTTAAATTGTGTATGAGTCAAACATGGTGTACACGTGATTTAAGGCTTGTCTTGAAGAGAAGGGCAGGGCCTGTGACGACAATTCGCAAGTCACGGACGACCCTAAAATAATTTGTCCGCAGACGTCAATGTGACTGAGCTGTAGAATGTGAAAGTTTGAGATTAAATGAAATATTATTTATTGCTTTCTTTTTTTTTAAAGTTTAAAGTGAGAATTTTGTGGAAATGTCAGTTTTTAGCTTTCTTATTGCATAGATTTAGAATTGACCACTGAGACTGAGATCGAAGAGGAATATCGTTAAATATTTTATACAGTTAGAGAGAATCATGTCTCTTAATAAAAAGACAAAGAAGGATTCAGAAGAAGATATTCGTATACGGATCATTGAATATTCGTGCTAATACTTGAAAGTTATGTTTAATTTTCCGTAAAATAATGTTGCTTCTTCGTAAAAGGATGTTGCTGGTCCACTCAAATATAATGATTGTAAAAAAATAAATAGGAGATTTAGAATATGCTTTCAGTTCACGACCTCCGAAACACGGCTAATAAATTGTAAAATGTCTTCAAACTTGCAGTAAATATTTAGGGATTCATAGAGAGTTAATAAGTTAAAATCAAGAAAGGCTTTAATTTATTCATACATGAGATTGGTTTCGGTGCATGTAATAGACTGTTAGTAAATTATCGTGATTTAAAATTGAACATTAGATTGACAAAAGAAGTCTGACAGAAGGGTTAACGCCATACAATGGTAGACATTGATTTCAAATATGTGAATTATACATTTTCACCTTGACATCCCTTGAAATCTCCCCCCCCCCACAACAACCAATCAAAATCGAGCCCCACGGCGATATGGTTTGGTTTTTAACAATTTTATATAAGAAATTTTAACCATAACTTACAGTAAGTATTACGATATTGATTAAGAGAAGGAATGTTACGATATTTAAAAAGGGATAATGTAAGGGAGCAAGAATTGTATGTATATGTGAAACAAATTACTGAAAGAAAAAACACGCAGAGAGAGAAAGAGAGTGAGAGAGAGAGAGAGAGTGAGAGAGAGAGAGAGAGAGAGAGAGAGAGAGAGAGAGAGAGAGAGAGAGAGAGAGAGAGAGAGAGAGAGAGAAGAGGTGGAGTGGGTTTGGGGAGAAGTATAGGCAGACACAGAAAACAAAATCAAAGAGCGCAAAAGAGAAAGTAAGGGAGAGGGGTTTAGCTAGAAGCAGAGAGAGAGAGAGAGAGAGAGGGGGAGAGAGAGGGCGAAAGAGAGAGAGAGGGGGAAAGAAAGGAAGAGAGGGCGAACGAGAGAGACAGAGAGAAAGAGAGGGTTTGAGAAAGGCTGATGGTGGGAGATCATCCATGAACGAACCATTATGCCACGAAATGACGTGATTTTGAAAAAAAATATGAAGTAGGGTATCAGGGAATCACTAGTAAACTCCCTTGAGACAGGAAGCTATTAATGAGTATGATATTCTGACCGCATAGGAGACGGCCGGTATGTTATTTTGAGTGTGGGGTGGGGGATCGCGTTTCATAGATTGCCTCTTCCCTATCACTTGTTGACAGAGGGTAGGGAGCAGTGCAACGTTTTATATCCAGGGAATAGCTTTATTGGCGCCCCGCACCAACCCTCGGGGGCCGCATAAATCAGTCACGGTGTTTGGGAAGGAAAGGAACCATTCATATATATACAACCGGTTTGGAAAAAAAAATGATCGTTGATCTTTCCCAAAGGTGCTGGGATAGTTTTCACACAGTCTGATATATTTGAATAGCGCCTGTGATAGTGTGATTCTGTGGATAGTGATTGTGGTAGTTTGATACCTTTAGATGGGGATTTTGATTGTGATAGTTTGATACCTTTGGATAGGGATTGTGGTAGTTTGATACCTTTAGATAGGGATTGTGGTAGTTTGATACCTTTAGATAGGGATTGTGATAGTTTTATACCTTTAGATAGGGATTTTAATTGTTTGATATGTTTGGATACGATTGCCCAAGGATACTTAGACTTAATTTCGCCTTTTTGCCCACCTGGGGGCAACCGACATCATGACTGCCCCCGAGCTTGTGCTTTCCTTTCCGTTGCTCCGGAGTGTATTCCACACTGTATGCGTCAACTGTCAGCATATATATATATATATATATATATATATATATATATATATATATATATATATATATATATATATATATATATATATATATATATATCTCACGTTTCCAAATAATTTTGGACTTCATGTCTTCGTTTTTCTGTGTGAGCACCGTGTCAGGGATCGCTGAGGTTAACATGGAGAGCTGTCTCCATCATTTTCATATTGGCATACATCAATGCAAAATTTGGGATCTTCTTTCTGATAAGACTTTGTTAGTGAAGATGTCTGGCTTTTCTAAGTTAGGATTACTTTAAAAGAAGGTCTGCTCTTTAAGCGTAGTACTTTATGTTGGTATCTGGAGTTAAGTCCCATATAGGAGGACTGGCTTTAAACATTCACGTGTATTATCCACATCAGGGCTGGCTAAAGTATAATACTACAGATTAATTAGATGTGCATGTGACTGTGTTTATGTTATTTATAATTTAAACTACGCTTGTGATGCTTAATCTTTTGTTAAATGCACTTCTTTGTACCTTTTTACTTATAAATATTGCTGTATTTAGTTCAAATGATTTTATGTTGGGGGGGGGGCAAAAGCTTAAATGTTTGCCTGTCCCTGTAATATAGGTGCTGCCCAAGAAAATTTGCAAGTTTCCTGTCAAGGAGATGAAGTCTGGTTGTTGAATTTTATAACACGATCTTTGCCTTTATTTTGGCTAATGTCCGACCTGTCCTGACGATGTGGCTATAAGATCACTGGCAATGTTCCATATAAGTTGCACGGATGCGCAGCCGTGCAGTTATCTGCCAGACACCGCGCAGCAGTTAGAGTTACCGCGCAGCTAACTTTGATAAGAATAAAATGTGTTTTAGGGGATGTAAAATTTTGCACAGAAAAATGGATAATTTGCTCACGAGTTAATTTTTTAAATTTATTTATTGTTTGCCCATGAACCAACGAAACTTAAAGGAAACAGCCGTCACTGGTCTTTTCATGAATTTGTTGTTGGTGCCATGTCGTCTGTTAGGTCAAGGCCATTTTGTTGTTCCCAGCTCGTCTACCCTTTGTCTTTCCCGTGAATTCTCTCTATATGCAATCAACACTCAAGACATTTTTTAAAATAAATCTGAATGAAATTGCCCAGTTTTCACTGTTAACCCATAATGCCATTGTCATAGTCGGATATGTTTGAATGGTGCTTTCATCGTTTGATGTCTTTGGATGGTATCGTCATGGTCTGAAATATTTGAGGTGACGGGAGTGAGAAGTTTGTGTGAGACACTCCACTGGGGAAACAAACCAGCTCTGGGATAGGATGGCTTAATTATGCCATGGAGTTTTAATCCATATATGTCTTCCACACACCCTATTTTTTTAAAAGGCCTGTGTGACCTCTCGTCAAAACACAAAAGATGCTTCTATTTTTAAAACAACACACGCATATAAAGTACACAAATTATCACATAACAAAGTTTTTGCAATAAATTACACACATATCAACGCTTGCCAGCATGCAGCTTCTAAGGGGAGGAGACTTGATGGTGTCAGCTGGAACAAGTAGTATAACTTAGGACATTTGCAGTTACAGGGGAAACCGTGTTCCCAACCAGTTAGTGTTTATAAATGTAAATACATAAATAAATAAAATAAATAAATAATACAATCAATGTGTCCAATTAATCATGATCAGGTAGAATTTTACACACATTTACATGCTTCATTTATTGCAACTCTGACTATCCAGATATGATTCAAGTACAGACCATAATTATTAATTATAATGATATAATTAATGTTTTCTTACTATTCACATAAAACATAACCAATCCATACACTATGTCCCGTAACTGAATAATTTATGGTGGGAGATTTACTTAATTTAAACTTTAACTACAGTGCAAAATACATGAGTATCCAGGGTTTGTACCATCAAGGGTGAGCCGAGCGTTTTGTAACTCCCAAGAAAAAACAGATATGCAGTCGCCAGAAAATGCCACCTTAATGCTCAATATAAATTAAAAACAAATCCAGTGCCGATCATCCCTACGCTCCGCCTCTCCCACAGTCAATGATACAAATTACCTTTATAACTTAAGTATAATTATAGGTATATGGTTTACATTTTTTTGTAATAAATGTGCGTCATATTAAGGAATTTTAATATAATATAATAGTGTACCTGATGATTGTTATTATGGTTATCCCTTACCATTAGTCATTAGCATTCTCGACATTTCTTATAATTAATTTAAATATGAAAGAACACAATATATATTATTAGAATTACATGTTACATATTAATATGATATTAAATATAGCCCGATTAAAATTGCATTACCTTTTTGTAAGCCTTCCGTTAATAAAGTTGTTTCTAGAAATAGTAGCATACAAATAAACACTGTTTCACTCTCGCAATACATCTTCTTTCCTTCGAATGGCACCTGTCTTTTAAATAACAACAATATTTTCAATTTAAAGTTTTTCTCCTCTTTCTATTTATTAATTTATTTCCCCAAAAAATCAGTTCCACAACAAACGCAATTTTTTCTCAGTCCACCTTGATAAATCAATTTTGACTCATCGGGAATATCCACTCATCTAACTTGTCAGAGAAAAAACAAACTTTTTACAATAAATTCTGAATACGAATCAACATTGTTAAACATGTCATGATCGAAATGAATTCCACAAGGTCACCTACTAAATCCATTCGGCTACTGCAATATAAATTTATATTAGAAGTATCAATGAATGCTTCTAAATTTAGTTGTTTACAGATACAGTGGTTCACAAACATTTGCTAAAAGAATGCCTGGCGAGCGGCACGCGTGAAGTCCCAACGCGTCATTGGTTTTTGTGATTGGGTCGAATCTTTGTTCCCGAGATCCAACAACAAACTATTCGCGTGCTTCTGTGTGCTGTCGCATTTCGTCGGTAGGCAGTTTAGGGCTAATATTGACATTTTAAAATGAAATCATTAATTAAGTCGCAGTGGCAAACCAAGCAACTTAAAACAAAAATTGAAATGCTAAGCTAAATGACTAAAGCCAGAATTATATAACAGTAAATTTTATTTACAAATATTTTTTAATTGGAGTTTGATGGTCCTTAATGCTTAATGATAACACAATTTTTAGTGAGTCATTTTACTTTACGAGATTCATAAACGTAAATTGTAAATATGACAATTAAATTTTAAAATGTTGAACAAAAATATTCCAGGTAATTCCGACCTGGCCAAAAGTCCTAGTGAAGAATAATGACTGTAAAAAGCCAATTAAACTGAAAATGAACGTAATGAATGGAATCTAATGTGTTTTATAAAAATAAAAATCAATCGAATAATAATAATCTCCTTTAAATTATATTTTAAAGGAATTTATGTTTACTCTGTTCCACCAAAATAGTTGAAAATATAGTGATTCCACTAAATTTTTATTGCAATTAATGCAATATACAAAATTAATATAAACGTAATTATATCCAATCCATTTTGTGTAATTGTGTTCAGGTAAAAACGAAAACGAAAGAAGACCAAATACCGTGACGGCACCTGTTTTATTTACACATTGCTTTTTATAATGACCCATCGTTTATTTCACCATTATAATATTAACAATTTCAGCGTTATAGTTAGGCATATAGATAAGCGATAAGGATGGCATTTTGTAACTTAATTTTCTCCTCTTTTCGTAACTCATTACATCGTGTAAGAAATAATGTTGTCATGGTGCGCTGGCACTGGAACATTGCCTCTTCATCAAATTCCATTAATCAAAATTATGGCCATGATGTAGTTCTTGGTGTTAATGGACTTGATTTTGAAGGAAGACGAATTCGAAGAGCGAACCGTAAGAGTAAGATTAAGATAAATTAAATAATAATTATGCTATATTCTAAGATATAGTATTTAGCCTGCCTATATTAATAAATTATATTATATTATATCCTATAAAAAAGTATAATATTAAAATAATATATCTTGTTGACTTGCTCTTGCTACTACTTGTTGACTTCAATTATTTAAAAATAAATAAATTATGTATTGAATATGCAGGAAAATACAGCACAGATGCACACAGAACACAACCGCAAGCTCCATTAAAAGGTATTCGAGTTTTAGACTTGTCCAGGTAATTAATTATTTGACATATTTTTTTGTTCCTGTCACATAATTTTCATTATTTACACATATAGTCAAATAGGCTGGGGTACCATGGTATATAAATTTTCATGTTATTTGGTATTATTATTTTAAAATCTGACACAAAAGTTTATTGTACAAAATGTTAGAGTTTGGAGCTTTCTGTTATTGTACATCGGGATAAAGATTATTTTTGTGTGTGGGGGGTGGTGAAGTTAATTTACATTAAATTCTTAAGGTCTTACAATATTGATAACTGCTAAGACCAAAATTTACCTTTTGCATAGTATACAAATATTCCTGACAGAGTTCTGGCTGGACCTTATTGTACAATGATTCTTGGAGATATGGGTGCTGAAGTTATTAAAGTTGAGCGTCCAGGTAATTTAGCATTTGTTTTTTTGTTTTTTTAGTCCATCTCTCTCCAGGTCAGCGGAGGACTTTCTTAGGGTAAGTCATTCATCAACATTTTTTATAGTGGCTTTAACGTGGAATCGATCCCACGCCCCTCAGCTTGTGAGGCGAGCGCACTATTGACTTCGCTATCCAGCCGCCTTTGTTACCATCTCTCAAATAATCAACCTTGATAATACAATTTTAAGTAATGAGGTCCATCAACTTAAAAAAACTCCCCATTTATTTTTGGCTAAATAAAGTTATTCTATATGTCTAATAATCAACTGTATTTATTTATTTTGTTAACATTTAGGAACTGGCGATGATACAAGAACATGGGGACCTCCATTCATTGGTTCAGAAAGCTGTTATTATCTGTGTGTCAATCGGAACAAAAAAGTTAGCATTTTTTTTTACACATTAAGCAATATTTACTTTTACAGTATCAGTAAAATTTACATTAAGGTTGTTATCAATTAACTGGTTGGGTGTGTGAAGTTTTTGAGTTGTCAGGCTAACACGAGCGGCGGTTATATCAAAGAGTCTTAGATGTTATATACATGGGGTGAAACCCTCTGTACAATGCATGAACAAGTGTTACTAAATCTGTAACTTTCTCTTGTCGCTTAAGAAAAGAAATTCGCTAACAGATGGGTTAACCAATTAACCAGACTTTTGGAATGGTTAATCAATCCTAAAAAAACGAGCGGTCTTAACTACCTTAATTTTCTTTTTCAAAGCAATATATACTATACTTAATATGACTGAAACCTTTATTTTGTTCGCTGGGTGTTACTAAAGTGTACAGTCATTGTCCTTTCTTCTAAGAATCTCATCTTTACCAGTAGTGTTTTTTTACCATTCCATTCTCAGATGTAGAGCAATCATTTTGAGACAATGAATCTATTTATTTTTTATCTTTAAAATTAAATTTTGTCAATTTGAAGGATTGTAACTTTAGGCTTTTATTTCCCAAATTTCACCAGAGTAATTAATTTATATTCTCATACATTTTTTAACTTTCAGAGCATAACAGTTGATCTGAAACAGAAGGAAGGATTCAAAATTATCAAAGAGGTAATTCAATTTTATAAAACTTGAAAATTTATTTGCATCGATTCAAATTAAACTTGATTGTTAAATTAAGTTTATTTGAACAGTATTTTTGTCTTTAATGAGTTAAGTATATGAGTTAAAAATAATTTATTATTATTTTTTAATGTTGTATAAAAACATGTAAAATATTACTAATATTAAAAAGGTGGCGAGCTAGAATATAACATAGATATCTCTTGATCCAGCTAGCATCTGTCAGTGACATCTTAGTGGAGAATTATATTCCTGGAAAATTGTCTGAAATGGGCCTGGGTTACACAGAATTGAGTGCAGAATTCCCTCACCTCATCTACTGTTCAATAACAGGTGAACATCAGTATTAGTATTTTTTGTAGAAATTACTGCTTAGATATTATTCAATTTAATGCAGTATTTTAGATTTTAAAAATTTAAAATACAAAAATGTTTGGTTTAAAATAAATACGATAGATTATTTCTTTATTAAATTTTTAAAAAGTCTTTTATGTATTAAAAAAAAAGATATGTATTATAATGTATAAAGGCAAACTGTATCAAATATTTTAATGTTTCACAGATTAAAAGCAATATATTTATTATTTAGACTAAAGGAAGATACAATAATTGTCTGTAAGAATTATCTTTAGTAACTGATTTAGATATGGTAAATATTGAAATAATTCTTTGTTTGATTTTTATAATTTCCACAATTTACCACAGGCTATGGGCAGACAGGAAAATATGCCACTCGTGCTGGCTATGACGTGATTGCAGCAGGCATTGGGGGTCTGATGAATATAACAGGACCTGCAGTTAGTTACATTGTGTCAGTTTAAACATACACAATCTGAGACTAATTATACTATTTGTATAAAATGTGTTAAATTATAAAGCTGTTAACATATTATAATTATAACTATTGTTTGTGCAGGATGGGGAACCATGCAAGGTGGGTATTGCAATCACAGATCTTTCCACTGGCCTATATGCTGTCAGTGCAATTTTAGCCTCTATACTCTCCAGACAAACTACTGGGAAAGGTCAACATATAGACTGTAATCTCTTATCAACAAATGTAAGCAGCAATTTCAAAGCAGTGTCCTTAACAAGTAGACAGAATAAAAATGAAAGATAAAAATAAATTTTGGAAAAATTTAGAATTTTATTTGTTTACAGTTGAAAGGAATGCAATGCATAGAAAAAAGTAGATGGATCAAAATTTTAAACACATATAATTTATTTAATTACAATTTAATTTATTCACATTTTACGGAAATAGGGTTTGAGATTTAAGGGGTGATAATTATTAAATATTTTAAATTTCACAGGTGGCGTCATTAGTTAATGTTGCATCAAATTATCTCAATTCTGGACAAGAGGGAAATCGTTATGGAACTGCTCATGCAAGCATTGTGCCATACCAGGTCATCATTTTTATGTGGACCTTGTAATTGTTATATTTACCATTAAGTAAGCTTTCTAATTGATTCAAGTAGTTCAAAATTACCCTACAAAATGCTCACTTTGGCTTAATCTCACCCCTAATCAGGAAAATAAATGTTTATTAGCTTCTACACCTTAATTGTAATTAGAATGTGTTAAAACACATTTGTTAAATGTTGCATTTTTGCTTTATTGTGTTGTAGGCTTTCAAAACTTCTGATGGTTACATAATAGTTGGTGCAGGCAATGATGGGCAGTTTAAAACCTTAACAAAAGTAAGAAACAATTATGTATAAAATGCTCTTCATGAACTTACATTTCTAAGAACTTATAATCATAAATTAACATAAATATAAAAGTATATAAGC
The DNA here is from genome assembly GCA_944989445.1 of Ampullaceana balthica. NCBI lineage: Eukaryota > Metazoa > Mollusca > Gastropoda > Lymnaeidae > Ampullaceana > Ampullaceana balthica. The sequence continues at coordinate 735,261 of CALYLW010000216.1, forward strand.
CTTTTTATTTTATCTTTTATACTATCAAAGTAATTTACATTAATAGAATTTAGCTTATTTTCTCATTTCTCCCCAGTTAATTGGCCACCCAGATCTGGCTCAAGATAAACATTATTTGACTAATGCAGTTAGAGTAAAAAACAGAGAGTCCCTTCTCAGTTTTCTTTACTCAGTGTGAGCATTTTTATATATAGTACATTCATACATGCCAAACCACAAATTTATACTATTAAATTAAATTTACTTGCTACAATTATTCCATAAAATGAATTATTCCAGTAGGTAGCACCCTTAAGCTAATATCAAGAATAATATAATTTATTTTTCTCAATGCTTTTAAGAAATGATTTTGCCATTGACTTTATAGCAGCCTGCACTATTTTATTATTTCTTGAGGTTTATATTTTTAAAAATTTAAACATTTTTATTAGACAGGATTTGATATGTGATAAAAATCAGCCAACATATACTTGCAACACGTGCTAGATGCATTTTAAATTAAAGACATTTTTTTCTCTTAAGTTTCCAGAACCTTCTCCACTTTTGTCAAAAGATATGTTTTTTTTTAAATTTTATTTTTCTATTTTTAGGTTCAAGCAAAAATCCCTCTCAGAATGGCTAGAGATATTTGAAAATTCTGGAATACCTTATGGACCAATAAACAACATGCAGCAAGTATTTTCTGATCCCCAGGTAAAAGTTCTGAAGTCAAAAATGATTTTTAATCCATAGAATAACTTTATTTACAATGTCCAGTGCCAATCAAATTCTTTAAAGACATATTGATTCCAAGAATTTTTTCATTAGTATTTTCCTGCACTTTTTATTTTTTAAATTGTTTCAGATCCCAGTAGCATTTAGCTACGCTATGGTTGGCATGAAGAAAGATATAATTTATACCACTCTTTTAAGTGTGTTGTTCTAGTTCTATGTAACAATGTCAAGCCCATTCTTTAAAAAAAAATATTACAAAATTTTCTGCCTAAGAAATAAATAATTTGTTTTATGTAAATGAGATTTAAGTGTGAGCTTATTCTGCAGGTTCAAAATAATGGATTGATACAAACCATCCAACATCCAACAATTGGCACAGTGCGTGTCCCGGGCCCAGCTGTCAGGTACAGTGTAACAAAAACTGTTGAACCTGCAGCCCCACCTCTTTTAGGACAACACACAGATGAGGTGCTTAAGGATATTTTGGGGTATTCAGATAATACTTTGTCCAACTTGAGGAAACTGAAAGTAATAGATTAATTTCTGTTTATATTGATTCAATTCAATAATGATGCCTGTTATTATTTTTTTTAATACATGTCTATTCCTTTTTAAAAAACCTCATGTACACTACAGTAGTGTTACTGTGATGATATTTATGAGATTATAAGAGGTACAGGTCTAACTGTTTTTCAACATTGCTCAGTAATATACTTGATTTATGAAGTTGGTCATTTATCTAGGCCAGTAACTTATCATTTAATGAACTGATGGGGAATTAGGTAGATTGGATCTAGTCTATTTATAGAGTTTGACTGATACTTGGGAATGATCTGAAATGTTATTATTGATTGTACTTCAAATAGTTTGTGTGGTATTTAGAAACAACTGTTTAATAACTTAATTTGCTCCAAATGTTAATGTTTGTATAATATTCTAGAAAACAGTATTTTGCAAAATGTACTTTTATCAATGCATAATGTATTTCACAAGATTTCATTGGTATGATTACCATAAATAATCACTTATCAGCCAAATTTAAAACACTAAAAAAAATAAAGATCAAATCAGGGGGTCACCACCAATACTAAATACCCATTTGAACGTATGGTCAAAAATATTATAACTATTACACTTAAAAAGAAATCAATGCACACAATCTACAACTGATATTTAATAATTGTTTTAACTAAACCACTGATCTACTGCAAGATATAATGTCTATTCTGAAAGTCACATAATTATGGGCCAGACTATTATATATTCTTTTTACACATTGTTGGCTTATATGGAAGTATTTGTAACACTTGCCATTGACATCAATATCAGGAGTCGGCTTAAAAGTGAATCTGCTAATATAAAAATATTGTAACGGTATATGATGAAAACCTCTTATTATTTTGCATGCTATAAAGAAATTTATTGATTGATTTAAGGCAAATGTTTAAAATTCAAACTGTAAATTCAACTACAATTTTTGGAGGAATTGGAATTTTTTTCACTTTGTATGCTAAATTTATTGTTTCTGTTATTTCACTAGTCAGATGTGCTATGTCAAATTTCCACAATATTGTCTTGAAAATATTATTCCTCTGTTTATATATTTTAATATGCAAATGCTTATACAGTAGTATTAAAAATGTATTACTTATATTTATCTCAATAAAAAATTTAAGTACATAAAACTTCTATATATTGATTTACATGAAATTTATTAAACTCTTATTAAAAAAAATAACATCAATGTTAAGATATTTTAAATTACATTTTTTTTCGACCTAATTTACAAAGTTGTAACTATTATGTTAACTAGGCAATGCCAATTTTTAAAAAACAAATTAGAACCACACATTTCTTCATTAAAGCTGAATTAATTAAATATTAAATGCAGTAAATGGCTATTAAAATGACTAGCTAAATAAAAAAGAAAAACCTAAAAGATTTTGAATAAAAAAATAACTTTATAATATTGCTTTAAAATATCACTTAACATTTCTTTTATGGGTTTTTGGTTATTTGAAAAAAAAACAAACAACAAACACAGATTCTCTGTCAGAAAGCTGAAACCACTATCATTTTCCACTCTATTATGGCTTTTAGACTTAACACCACCATTAATGTCAAAAAATTTATGCCAAGAGACAATGTTAAAATGTACTGTATTTTAAATGTGCAATATACTTGCATAGCTTCACCTTTGACAAAATATTCAAGTCCAATTAAAAAGAAGTTAATAAATGATAATTATATGAAATTGTACCAGCTTTGTTAACAATATCACAACTTTAAATCAAATAGGTTTAAAAAACATGATTGAATAAAAATCATTTATGGATTTATGTAAATATTGTAAATATTTCGTTTTAAAAACATAACAAAATATGAACACAAGGTTTAAGGTATGTAAAGGCTGTTCTTCTATATTAATGTTATTAACAATAAATGCAGTTATTTCATATTAACAATGATACTCTTAACATTCAATTCCAGCATCAGAATCTTCGTTTGAAATTGTTGATCTTGAGTTGTATTACTTGTATTCATAAAAAAATCTGTTATCACAGGCATGGCCTTAGTTTCTTGGCAGCAACAGCTGAAAAATATATATACGTTTTTTTAAGATCAATTAAAATTACTAAAACATACTAAGAGGAGAAAATTCTAATGATAATCCAAATGCTCATCATCATTGTTACTAATACTTTTAAAGTGTAAAAGTTGCAATCAAAGTTCATTCAAATTTTGTACCTTTAACATGACACACTTCTGCATCAACGCCTAATTTTATCAAATAGTCAATCCAAAGAATCTGTTTGTGGGACAGTCTGTCCCCTGGACCTTTCACTTCACAAATCTGTAGATGTACATGCAATACTTTCTATGAGTCAACTCCTTGAGAAAAAAGGGACATATTATTCCCATACTTTTGAAAGACTCAGAATCAAATTGAAACTAATGTACTACACAAATTATTACTATCTACCATCAAATTATTCTGAAAACAGGTATTACACAACTACATATAATTTAAGCTGGTCTCAACATGTTTGCATTAGTTTCATTGTAAGATTGAGTGGAATTTTAAATTTGAAGACCACCCACATTACTAAATTTCGACTATAATTATAATGCAAACCATTTGCCAAGAGGAAAAAATGACACTTGTTTTGCTCGGACATGTCACTTAAGTTATATATTAATGTTTTAGTTTTATGATTTATTCCTGCTGAAAAAAAAAGATTTTTTTTTCCAAAAGACACTTTTCGTCATAAGGGAAACAACTTCATGTTGCTCCACAATACTTTTTATGTCTGGTTACCTTGAATACATTTTAAAATGAGATTTAACCAAAATTTAATTTAGATTGGAGGCAATATTTTATTTTTAAAAAATATGAAACTCAAAAATTTAATTTTAAAAGTAAAGTGAAATGAGTTCCTATTTACCATATCACTATTTAAAACATAATCAAAAACACTAAAAGGTGTCATTTTATTAACGCGGTGGTCGAGCGGCAGCGCGCTCGACAGGTGTACCGATGGTCACGGGTTCGAATCCATGTCAAGGCAAGGATTTGTTCCCGCTGCCTAGGGCGTCCCTGAGTCACCCAGCTCCGAATGGGTACCTAACACTAGTTAGGCGGCTGGGTAATGCGTGGAACCTAAAAGCCGTGGCCTGTGAACGCTGCATAACTTGTTAACAGATCATCTGTCATGGTTTGTGGACGCAATTATCTTCTGCATAGAAGGAGCGTCTGTATTGATAAGATAAGTTGAAATACTGTCGACTTATAAGAAAGGGTTGGAGGTGTAAAATGTGAGTACATGACTTGCTCTAATGAGATTTATATAAAAAACTTTAAAATACCTTAAAAGCACTAGTCAGCGGATTCCAAAGTGTGAGATCTGGAAATCCACTTCTTGTGTGTCGTGGACAACGAGCATGTCTTGCAAGCAGCCCACTAAGTACCTTTCCACCCATGCAAGTTATAATTTCCTGGTAATCAAAACACATAAGAAAGAGATACATTTTTATCTTATTTAAAAAAAATCCAAAAAACTTGTATCTAAACTTAAAAAAAGCTAACTAAAATATAAATCTCCAGTCAGATAAAGGTCTGAATAACTTAACAACAAAAGAGGACAAGTGTCAGTGGTCAGTCATTATTTGGGGTCACACAAACAGGGTTCCAGAACTTCAGTTATTATTAAGAGATAAGACACATTACCTTAACAGATTCAAGTGAGCGCACCCTCTCCCATCCCACTCCAACACATTGAGAACCTTCATGACAGCTCCATGTTTCCTCACACAATATTTGTAATTCCTAGATGATTGGAGTGTATTTGTCAAACAAAGCGTGTTTCATTTCCAGCCTTAATTTTGTAGCAAAACTGATAATAATTGTACATTTTACAAGAGAAAAATATTTGAAATCAGCTGGATGTAGTTTCAAAGGTTGTTAAATTTTTTGAAGTAATCAAAATAAACTCTGCAAATTCTTATATTGTAAAGAAATACATATTAATGACTGACAAAAAATTACAAGAAACCTACAGTGTAGAAATAAAATGATGTGCAAATATAATTTCTAGTTCATAAATTTGAACTTAGAGAAATAATACTTAATATTTTAATCACCTCCACTGAACATTGGGAAAGTTTTGCAAGCCTCTCCTCAATGACATCTTTTCTCCTGGCATAAAATGAGTCAGAGTATAAATCTAGAGGCAATGCCTGAAATGGACTGTGGAATGCATCAGGTAGGGTCATAAATATGATGTCCCAGAAGAAGAGACCAAATAGAGTGGACACTATTGAGCCTTCTGCATGAATTCCTGTAAAAAAAAAGTTTTTGAAAAAAACACTAATGAAATACTTCAAAATGTATTTGAAGAATATTTTAAACTTAAATGACGACATCTCATATTATATTGGACTAGTAACAAAGCCCGCCCAAGGACGGGAATAAGTGTAGGGTGACCTGTGAAGTTCATGGACGCTATGTTTTGGTAGCTGTTATGGTGAAGCGTTTGCAGGACATTGTCGTCGCAGGGCAAGGGAAGTGGACAACAACAAAAACAGCACAAAAAAACAACTGCAACATCAACAACAGCAACAAAACAACAACAACAAAACAAAAACAACAACAGCAGAAAAACAACAACAACAAAAAAACAACAGCAACAAAACAAAAACCACAAAACAACAATAACAGCAACAAAAAACAAACAACACTTAAAACTCTTGCCACTACCCCCCAGGACTATCAAGGAAAAAGCATTTAACAGAATTGTCATTGGAATAAGCGGCAGGCATAGTGGGAACAACATAATGAATTATGACAAAAAAACTGCACCAAAAATAACTCGTTTTGAACCTCCGCGTGATATGTAAATTTTTCTCCGCTAGTGATTGGCTGTAGGAGTCATATGTGTTTGAGGGACCAAACGCTTTAGATGACGGGACAGAAACTTGCCTTTTATTATATAGGATTAGGTGAATGCAAGGTGTTAAATAATGTTGGAATTTATAACGTAATTGAAACTGTTTAAATAATACCTGAAACATCTTTTGAAGATAATATACTGCATTAACAAATCATATTTTTTCATGAAGCTAGTATTTAATTTTTTGAAACAGCCATAACATTTAAGTACAGGAATCTTTATAGTGAAAATAACAGATTAATAAGTACCTGAAGGGTAACCTTTTTTCTTGTAATAACCCATGACAAACTCTTCTACACCGCACACTGTCATATCTTCAGAATTACCATCAGCATAGGAATCTTCTGTCAGGAATTTGGTACCATTGGTACTGACACCTTGGTGGAGAACTCTTCCTTCAATGTAAACCTAGGAATTTCAACAAGCAAGCAATCATTTATGCATATAGTTAACGCATTTTGATTTAGTGCAAATAAATTAATTTGAAAATATATTTGAATACTCCTTGGAAAAAGACAGCCCTAAAAACCAATTTTTAAATATTTTTTTTAGAGGCCTGCCCATTTTATGTTATGTACTTGAAAAATAATAGGAGATAAGATATATGTGTGTAACACCTTTGGTGCTTCTTGGACAGTTTCATGGTGGAACTCTTGCATTTTGTCATTGAACTTTAATCTGGGTCTCTGGCATATGCTCTCTGCCCTGAGATACAAAGCATAACGGTGCCCAACACGTACATAGCTATCAGATAAGCCCTGAGCAACAGCATCAAGTGACTGATGAATAGAAGAAAATACTAAAAAATGTGTGTACTTGCATTTGAAAACACTGTAATTTATGAAAAAAAGTCTTACTTGAACATTTAAAACTTGATAATTAGTCCAACAATAAGATTAAACATATGCAGGAGATTATTCATTTAATCAGTTCAAGAGAATTGCATTAAATATCCACAAAGTAAGCTCATCATTTTTGTGTGTTAAGAAGTAGTCATTTGAAATTGTGACATCTGAGCCTTATTGAAAGATTTTGCTTTCACTTCTATGTCATACAATTGTTATTGTGATAATATATTAAGACATTATTTTATAGTGAGCAATATAAGTGTCAATACAGGGAACTTGTGATATCGGATGATTCACTGTTTCAATTCTGGGAGCATGTTGCAAGTATTAAATAAAGATAAGTTGGAACAGTAAAGAGGACTCAGTACAAGCTTATTTATCAAATTTATTATTAAAATCGGTAACATACATTACAGAACATAATCCATTAATGTATACATTGTATACATATCCACTTTAGGAGAGTTATTTGCAATTATTGTTAGTTATTTTAAACATCATGTCTTGCAATGTCAAATAGTGTGGAAACCATTCACCAAATAAAGAGCCAAATAACAAAGAAATAAATTAATGTATTGGTGCAATGTCACTATGTTGTTTATAAAGTTGACAATATGAGCTAATAATTCAAACATAAACAGCCAAGTTGTATCAAAGTAAACAATGAAATGTATCACAATATTTAAATGATTTATAGCATGATATTAATGTCAGTTAAACTATTCCCTGTTTGCAACATATAAAGCTTAATTTCTCAGATAATAATTTGATAATGTGTAAGTAAATTTAACTTTAAAAATCCCTCTAACCTCAAGGGGTTCTTTAAGGTGAGCATCAAGATTCAGGGCCAGTCGTTCCCACCAGTAACCACGATGACTGCAGTTGTAAGTGGTCTGGGAAAGAAGTCTACGCAGAAGGTTCACAGCCTCAGTGAAATCTTTGCGTCGCTGAAGTATCTCTACACCAATACTCACCAAACGATTGATGACAGAGGATGCTGTGTAGCATCGCAGGAAGTCAGGCAAATCATTATTCCATCTTTGGTTTGACAAAAGGAAAAGAAAATATGCTTACAATTATAAAACATATGCTTTACTTAATTTTTAAGTTTTTTAAGCACTTTATGTAAAATAATCCTTAAGAAAATATTTAAAACTGCTTACTTAGTTACACTTTCATTGGCTTCCAACAACTTTGACTTTTCTTCAACTTGCAAGTAGATCTCATATGCCTTATCCCAGGAACCTCTTAAAGTGCAGTGAAGCAAATCTGACTCAAGCTGAAGAGCTTCTTCAAATCTAGAAATTAGTAATAAATCAGAAACAACTTTAGTTTCAAAGCAAAAGTTATTAAAACTTTAAATATTTAAAATAATAAAAATTAAAATCTATTTTAGACTAAATAAATACACTTTAAAGAGTGGTGACGATGATTAAAAAAATTATAATTTTAAAGAAAAGGTTTAAAATTGTTATAATAATGGTTTCATATATTTATATTGGCTGATACAAATTTTTAAAACAATTTTATTTTCAAATGTTGTATCTACTAAGGTATCAAAAAGAAAAACAGGAAATATTTAATAAAACAACCCAGTAAAAACAAAGTTTTTGACTATAAATCCCTTATATATGAGACAAAACAAAAGTATTGATTATGTTCAAACGTGACAAACATTTACAGACTGAAACCGAAATTATCTCCCCTGGCTTTAAAACTGGGGGAAGGGGGAGGGGGTGTGGACATGGACAGGTGGCGTCAACTCAACTCAAGGTGGTTTACCTGGTTAAAACACGAGATGTGTTCACCGAAGGCTGGGGTAAAGTCAAGTGACCCGTAAAATGTAAACAATAGCGACCGCTACATATAGTTTATATAGATAAACTAAAAATGCATTAATTTAATAACTGTACGTTTGATCGATCTGAATTTATTTCTGATATGATGCATTGTTAGGTGACACGGGTCCGTGTGCCAATTTTCAGCTCGATGGCACGACGGGAAGTGGGTCATTTTTTACTTCTGTTTTTCCGCGGTGCCCGCCCAAGACAGAGACGGCGGTGAAGTTAATATAAGGGATTTAAAAATATATACAAACCTTATAACATCCTCTCTTTCTTGGAAGATGTTGTGAACTTTGTCTACAGTATAAGAAGGATAGATTACTTTGCCCATATTCACCATTAGCATCTGAAACCTAACAAAATGTTTAAAAAATTAAGTTTTTAAAGTCATTTTGTAGAATTTTTATGGATATTATTTGCAACTTATTATCCTTTCTATTTCTAAATAAGTAGGGATGGAGTAGAATTCAAGCAGACACTGGGTATTTCATTACCTTACAAAAAATAAATTCACTTACAACTGTCCTTGACCCCCATTTCCAGAATCTTCATCAACAGATGTGTTAACCACAGAAAACAGCATCATAACTCTGACAAAAACTTTTCTTGGTTCAGGCCTGAGTTTGTAGATACCTTTCAAAAACTTTTTGGCTCTTTTCATAACAAAAAGAAACAAGCCAAACATTAAGAAAAATTTCATGTTACATAACGTAGTTTGAAGGGTTTAGCTGAAATAATGTAAAAGATAAATTCATATATCATCATCTAATTTATATTGTGTAGTTATAAGGGTACAAATCTTAAAACAAAATGCAGATAAATATGTAGCAAAAAACTTAGGATCATACTTCACCAGCATTGCTTTAGCCACAGCCCCTGAATTAGACCCAAACAACGATGTGATTGTATTTTGTTGGCATTTCTTTAAAAGCTCTTGTACCAACTGGCCCTTTTGGCTTACTGCAGTGACCAGGTGGTAAGACTTGGCAAGTACTTTTAAGTCAGGTGCTGATAATGCACTTAGCACTTCCTCCAATTCAAATAGGTTATCATCTGCATATTAGTTAAAGAATAAATAAATTTGAACACTTCATACTTTATGTAATGTATGGGGATTGACTTTTTGAAAGGCTTAGTAAGATAAGAAAAAAAAACAAACAGCAAGTCGGATTACTAAACATAAAAAAGTTGTCCCACTGAAGCTCTTAGAACTCTCCCCAATGCATTGCTTCTCTTAAACTTAAGCTTTCAAGCAGCTCGCTCTAACTGGCTGTGAAACTGCATGTTGGAGATGCCCATTATTTCAACTTTCAGTAATACATGTACCAGTAGAAATCACCTCCCCTTCTATTCATGATAGCAATTCCTTTGAATAGGGATGAAGACTCAAAATCTTTATTCTTTATCTCCTTCCCATTCCAGGGTTACAGATAAGAGCTGCAACTTTCTAACTTTACATTTCATATTCTTTAACAGCAAATATTTTTCATGATCCTTATGATGTTTCTACCTTCATGTGAGCAGTGTATGCGACAGCTATTGCTTTGCTAGGTTTTTACTTTATAGGTATAAATTCTAACATTCTGTGTGCCCACAATGTTGCTCTAGGGTGGTATTGTTCCCTGGGTAACACAGAGGAGGTATTTACCAGCACCTCAAGTGACAGCAGTAAATGAAGCTTGCTGTCATGAGCCAGAAGCAAGTCCGAAAATGACTTAAATTTTATTTTATTCATGCTATGACCTATCAATTAGATGTAAGAGTGAGAATTGGCAAAGCAAGATCATCATTTAAACAGCTAAAAACAGTTTGGAGCTGCAACAACTTGACTCTTCATACCAAGGTCAGGATATTCAACACCACAGTAAAGCCTGTCCTACTGTATGGAGCAGAAACATGGCGAATAACAGCAGCCATTTCTAAAAAGCTTCAAGCCTTTATAAATACATGTCTCCGAGCAATTCTCCGAATCCGCTGGCCAAATGTCATCACCAATGAGGACCTCTGGCAACGCACACAACAAGAGCCAGTGGAAGAGCTAATACGCCAGCGCAGATGGAGATGGATTGGCCACACTCTCAGAAAGCCTACATCTAGCATTGTGAGACAAGCCCTCACATGGAACCCCCAAGGCAAAAGGAAAAGAGGTCGTCCCAAAATGACCTGGAGAAGAGAACTGGAGGCAGACACAAAAATGAGCGGGCACAGCTGGGGGCAGATTGAGACTGGCGCAGGACCGGGATGCCTGGAGAGACTTTGTTCGCGTCCTATGCCCCAGATGGGACGAAGGGCGATGATGATGATGATGACCTATCAATTACTGATGGCTGTGGATTGAAACTTGATCTAATTTCATTTTCCTCCAAATGATTCTTTAAAATATCAAGCACATGTGACTTTCTTTTACATCACATGAGTAATTTATAAATACAAAAGCATACAATTTAATTCACTTACCACAAAAAATTAGTTCATTTTCTACAAGTTCTTGTAAATATGGAAATAAATCATCAGCTATCTCAGGGTAGTTTAGTTTATTTAATGGAATCCAGTGTAACTTCCGACTGAACATTCTGATGTACAATTTCTTAGCATTGTCTGTAAAGAACAAATATTACTTTAATGAAATTATCACAATGTAAAGCAATAAATGTCTTAAATAAATTCAATGTTAAATAATTTTTAAAAATTAATATATTTCCAAGAGATTCAGTTGCATCAATAAAGAAATATATGTGTGCACATTACCTGACAAGGCCTGAAAACAGCTGATGCATTTCATATCTTCAGAGTTGAAAAGTTGTTTGTTTGACTCATCCTCAGTAACTGACTTGAGAATTTTTTCAAAATTACTTAGATAATAAGGAACTTCATAGTTTGAATTGTCCTCCACATCTATGTTTGAATTACTACTACTTTCATGTTTGTCTTTTTCACTGGGATCATTCATAGGAGTTAATTGTTCAGAAAAAAAATTGCTGTCATCATCACACTTATCCTTCCCAAAAAACATTTTATCACCAATAGCTTTTTTCTGACTGACATTATTATTGGTGTAAACACTTGCACTATCTATTTTCACTTTACAATTTACATTTAGCTGAATACCATGATCTTTACAGTGTTTTTTTGATGGTGGTTCTTGGATGTTCTCATCTAAATCTGTTATTTCTGTTGTTGAGTTTCCTTTTAAAGAGAAAATACCATCTGAATCTTCTTCTCCTATGTCTTTTTTCTGAGAGAAGCATAGTTGCTTTTTAGGGGACTTGTTGGACTTATTTGAAGAAGATTTGGTTTTTAAATGTGTAATATTATTTTCTTCAAAATCGTTCCGTTTACTTTGGTGACTATGGAAAGAATCCACTTCATCTTCACCTTTGATGTCATCACAGGTTTTTGATTTATTCAATGAAAGCCTTCCTTTCCCTTTACCATTCTTGAGACTCAAAGATTTATTAACTTCAGTATTTGACCTTGGTATAGATCCAGAAGCACAGAAACTGGTCTGTGATTTGCTTTTATTGAAGTATGGTGAAACAGCTTCTACTTTAACAATCTTCACATCATCATCTGAACAAGTACCTTCAACATTAGAAGCAATATAGGACAATTTGCTTTCCAGTTTTTCTGCCTGCTTTTTGAACATTGATGTAATTGATGGTGATCCTGTTTGTGTTTGTTGGACTGACTTTAATTTGCTTTTCGTCTTTGGCCTCATTCTCAAGCTGACAGTGCTGTCCAAGTTTAAATTAATTTTTTAAAGTTATAAGTCATTTATTTAGTCTGTAAAAGTTTAAAAGTAAAATGTTAACTACATAATAGTATTTTTTAAAATAGAATTTTAATAATGAAAACTGTATGCGTAATAATGAATTCTAAAAAAAGAACATTAATGAAAGATTTAATATTTTATTGATTAATGAGCCCTAAATTCTTTTAACTAAAACTAAAAAGAAAACAGTAATAAGCAATGGCCAGTGACAGTGATGATTTTGATATTTCTTCTTAATACCAATTATAGAAAAAGGTTTGAAGCCTTGGAAAATATAAAAATCTTAGCACAAGCCATAGTAGAAGTTTTTGAATGGGACAATCATCTAACTCAGTGCTTCTCAAAGTGATGGTCCGCAGACCGGTGCCGGTCCGTGGGCCATCCGCCGCAGGTCCGCAGTAGTTCTCAAAAAAGGACAGAAAAATTTTCAGTGCAGGGGAAATAGTGCACCGGTCCCTGGTGCAATGGAAAAAAATCCTGCCGGTCCGCCGTGCTAAAAAGTTTGAGAAGCACTAATCTAATTGACTAGTTTGCCATTCGAATTTCCCAATTTTTAAAATTCCTGTCTGTTATTTTTATACTTTCAATTAATTCCGCTCATATTCTGGCTTGTAATGATTTTAAAAAATGAAACATATTGAAAATTTAAATTTTCACACTTAGGGGCCGTCCATAAATTACATAATGCGATTTTGGCCGATGTTACCCCCCCCCCTCGTCACAAAAACTTAGACCCCCCTCTAATATGACTTTACAAAGCTTTGACCCCCCCCCCTAAAAACCATATTTTCTAATTGAAAATTAGAATGTTTCAAATTACTTTTTTGTAGGGTTGTTAACGATTAATTTAAATTTAATTGTTAACTTTTGAAAAATTAACGATTAATTAATCGTTAATTTCGATTAAAGCCTAAAATTTTAATTCATGGTGTCATAAGTAAAAAAATTTTAAACGTACTTGTCTAAAATTGAAATAACACTAGAATGTCTTCTATATATGAGATCTTTTAACCAAAAACACAAACAAAAAAGTGTATTGACATTATTTGGTTCAAGTGATTAGCAGGTCTAATTGACAATATAAACCAGCCGAGCTGAACAATCGTTTACATAGCTTTATATTGGCTCAGCTGAAGTTTCTGATACTGTAGTGGATGTTTGGTTTGCAGGTGAAATGTAAGCGAAGTGTTAGAAACATAGTAGCAATGTTCCCTTTAAGCAGCGCAGGAGTTTAGAATCATCGCAGCAAATTTTGTAAAATACTTCACAAAGAAATGGACATTGCGCAACTTTGCACACAAGTTTTTTAAAAAACTTTGTACACAGAACAACGATGCTTAGACTTAGAGGGAACATTGCATGGTAGGCAAACGATTTCTCTCAATTGACACAATAACCTTTATCAACATTTTGAACATTCATATTAGACAATAGTTTAAACCAAAATGTTCGTGTAATCGTACGGAAATTAGTTTACATTTATCGGCAGAAATATTTTACTTTTTGACTTCCAGTACATTTATAAGTGGTGGGTCAATTAATCGTTAGAAAAATTTTTAATCGTTAAAATTTTTTAAAGATTAGTCTAGAGATTAATCGTTAATTTCCGCAGCCATACTTTTTTGTCATTTAAGTAGGTATTTAGTAGAAGACTGCACTCTAATATCGTAACACATGTGAAGCCATTGAAAACGTCATTAAATAATTTGTAAACAATCAATTATTTAAGTGGAACTTTTATTTAAAGTAGTGCGTTTTGATGTGACGTGACATTTCTTAAACACCCCCCTCCTCCTCGTAACACATGCGTGACCCCCCTCCCCTCCCTAGGCCCTTGAATTCATGATCATAATTCATGGACGGCCCCTGAATAGTAATAAAATTACAATATTTAAATACCTCAGCATTACTATTTCCCTACCCGTTTTAGTTATTATAATGCTTTAAGTAGGCTTTAAGCAATCCCTTTTGAAGCAATAGAAGATATCTCAAGACTCAAGTTAACTTCAATAGATAGTAATAGACATAGTCATAGTGGCAGAACTTAGTTTACTTAGTAACTTAAACTTAGTCTTAGCACTAGTTTTTCAGCATTTAAAAATATATTAAAAAATTAATGGCTTTCCTTTTTTGATATATTATTTATTGAAGTTTTCAATTTTCACTTAAGGCAATGTGACTCAATGTCTATATTCTATATAATATATTCTAATTCTATCTATATCAATGTTGTTACATGTAATGTAGTAAATTTTGATTTTAATTTTTTTATTATCTCAAGTTTGAATTGCTGAACAAAAAAGGCCAAAAGTTAAGAGATTAACTCAGATTATATTGTAATTTTTTAAATTAGTATTTGCATTAGTCTATTTAGTTTAGAAGAAAAAAAAATAGTATAATATAATAATAATTATTAGTATTTTTACCACGGCACGGTTATGATTAGTGAAAGTCTTGTCTTAAAATTTAAAAGTAAAAAAACACACTTTAACTTAAGTTTTAATTTATTGACTTTACTTTAATAAACTTTGTTGTACTATTGTCTTAAACTTACACTTAACTTAGGCTCAGGTGCGGATAGACTTATTATTTCTTTGGGAAGTTTAATGTAAATCTACGAACTAATATTAAACAATTGTAGTACTAAATCTTCTGTTTTTTTTTAAAATTTCTGAAGTTTAAGTATTTTATTAGTATTGTATTAGGAATAAGGTATCATAACCCGCGTATACAAAATGATTTGTATATCTGGCAGTAGCACTCTTCATCTTCTTGTATTAGTTTTCGCATATGCGGTGTTATGCTAAATGAACTTGTCAAAACATGTTGTACATTAACGAAACAACGTATTAACTTTTAAATGAATTATTTATTGTTAAAAATATTGATAAATAATGAAACAACAATAATCTCCCATTATAGTAGTATCCACTGGATAGTTGTGCACGAGATAATACAAAATGTATACAATAAAAAATGATTATCCACAAAAGTCAAAATGTTTTAAAATAACTAATTTCAAATAAAGAAGGCCATCAACACAGTCGGTGTAGGCCTATTTGGTAATTTGGGTTTCTGCCGCCCTGGGCAGATACCGAGTTTGCCTCACCCTAAAAAATGCCTCATCCTCGAATATAATAGTATATACTATTATAAAGAAAAAATTCTAAGAACATTTCAAAATGTTTTGTTGACAATAACAAAAAATTACTGGCTTTCCTTTTTTTTAAAAATATATATTATTGAAGTTTTCTATTTTCACTTAAGGCAAAATCTTTGATCTAAATCAATGTTGTTAGTAAATTTTGATTTTAATTTTTTTATTATCTCAAGCTTAGAGAAGCTTTCCTCACAGCTGGCATTACCAGTGGCGTAGTTAGGGTCATGTGCGCCCGGGGAAATGACACAAAATCTGCGCCCCATGTCGGACCGAATGATTCTGGGAGCTCACTGAGCCCCCAAGATAAATTTGAAATTTTACGGTTTATAATAATTTAGATTCTATATAGTTCATTTTTGAAGCATCTGGTATTTTAATGAAATAGAATACAGACTAATAATTATCTATACGATTGTAAACAATTTATTTCAAGGGAAAAAAATACTCTACTAATTATAAAATTAGACATAGTCTACAAAAGATTCTCCTTGATTTGAATGTCGCAAACTCGTCAACCACGTTGTCAAAATTAATATTCTGAAGTGTTTTCTCTTTCGATGCTAAGGAGTGCAAGATCATTCAGACGATCTTGTCCCATTGAAGCACGTAAACAAGACAAAATAAGCTTCAGTTTGCTGAAGGACCGCTCACAGCTTTCAGTTGAAACAGCAATTGTTAGAAGTATTTGAAGTGAAATGCGCAGATTCGGAAATACGTCATCTCCATATGAAACAATAAAACCAAGAAGATCCAAAGGAGTTTCCGATAGAACTTCAGTCCGGGTACTGAGCAGCATTTTTCAGTCTCCAATTTCTGTGCGCAATTCGTGACCATTGACGTCAGTCTCGTATAAATTAGCAAAATCAAAGCAATTTTAACGAAGTGTATCAACTTTTGTCTCAGCAAAAAGAGTTTGACGTCTAGTAAAAATCAAAATTGTTTGTTTAGGTTTTTTAGACGTAAAAACCGTATTGATATCTCCTGTTGGAGTCTATCAATTATGCTGTTCATATCACGTGCAATTTCTTCTTCTGCAGAAAGTCATGCATCTCTTGTTAATTCTCTAGGCATCCTCCCATGTCGTCTAATCCTTCTGTCAACCTCTATTCCCCAATTTCTTGCTCAAGCGATTCAAGATCAGATGCTGCTTCCTTGAAATTCACAGTAGGATTCTGCAACCGTTTCTTGACACGATCAATTTTCCCAAGTATGATGTTCCAGAAATTTAACAAAACTAGGAATTTAAAGTTTAATATACCTGCCAGCAAAGTTTCTGCATCACTTCTGGTGTCAGGCGTCATATTTGTATGTTCTGATAATTTTTTCCAACAGCCCTACGAGTTCATCTAGTCCTTCATAAATAGCTTTAACAGCTTCTGATTGTGCACTCCAGCGTGTTTCAGACTCCCTCTTCATTTTGATTGGCAAAACTCTTTTTAATTCTTCCCAACGAGTTGTTGAACGAGAGGAAACAAAAATTTATACTTTCAACGGTTCCAAAAACGTGATAACAACTGGATCCTGTTTAGCTGAGTGTACTCTTGCTAAGTTTAAGCTGTGTTTGTCACATTTGATGAACACTGCTCTGTGATTTATGGCACATATTGGGTGTTGAAGGCCGGATATATGACCAGTCATTACAGCAGCATTTTCATAACATTGTGACCGACAGTCGGCTAGAGGTATGTTATTAGATTCCAGTTTCTCTAAGATAACTCTTTCAAGGTTTGCTGCGTCTTTGGAACGTAGCTGTACAAAACCTAAAAATGATTCTTTGAGGGTTTCTTTTTTAGTTTGAAAATCCACATCCACTAATCTGATGACTTGATAAAGCTGTTCCAGGTGCCTAAGATCGGGTGTTGAATCAAGTAAGATACCGTAGTAATTGTTTTTTTCTGATTTCACTCAACAGCTGATTCCTTACTGTCTATGTAAGTAGGTAGATCAATTCATTTTGGATTTCCGGTGATAATGATCACAGAGAGACAGGAAAGAGATACAGTGTCTGATGTTTCATATAAAAGGAATCCAACTTGCTTTGACTTACCGACACAAGCCCGTGAGAGGAGAGACCTTCCCTACCCTCCCCCACTTTACTCCCTCCACAGTGTAATTGGGGAAGTAAGATTTTTCATTTTTTTAAAGAGTCACAGCATGCAGCAAAAGGGACGCGAATTAACCATTCTGTAAGCCAGTGGTTCTCAACCTTTTGAGATTCAAGGATCACTTAAAAAATGTGTGTCTTAGCTATGGACCACTACTAAAAATTGTGCTAATGCCATGCTGGAAAGTTAAATATAATTATACTGTGTATATCTTATCTGTTGCAGACGCTCTTTATGTACAGAAGATTATTGCTAGCTATAAGTAGTATACATGTTACTTATTAAAACTATACTAATATGCTACGTTTTGCGTGCCCCGAAAACAGTATTGTAATGGCTTTCTTTTGTAAAGTACAAATGTCATTTATATTAGTCTCATAGTCTTCTTATTTAATTCTACTTGCTATCTATTAAAAAACTTTAATTCATAAACAGTAGTTTGTATTAAAAAGACTGCTATATTAGTATATTTAGTACGAACGATGTTTTGTTTTTATTGTAAGCAACGCAGAAAATCCACTTTCACAAAGTTGCAACGGGTAAAAGTATTTTAAAAGCTATCTGAGATAGTTCGGAGTACTCCAAAATTTCATTAAGCGCACTTTCTGATGCAACATATTCAAAGTGGTATCGCTAGTCAGTTCAATGAATTGGTTTAACTACGATGTTGGTAATTTTATTTGATGAGACAATGCGTGTGAGATTAGGACTGGAAACACACGAACAACCAATGAACGTTAAAAATCACCAAAGTAGAATTAAAATTGACCCTGCATAGATTGAATATGACAAGAAATCAAATTTATCAACAGTTGTTTATTTATTTGAGCATTTTCTGGTTTCTCGGTGATTTCGTATAATTGATCAAACATGTCAAAGTAACCTTGACTTAATCTTCTTTTCCAAAGATCAACTATTTCGTAAAAGCAGACACTTTGTTACTGAGAGTATATAATGTGTCTGCTTTCCTTGCCGAATTAAGTTTATTGAGTCCTTCAAAAATTTCAGCCAAGTAAGCCAAAACAGCAACCCATAAGCTATGGTTCAAATGATCAACAAGTTTTGAGTTTTTTCTACAATAAACTCTCTTACGTCATCACGTAATTCAAATAGTCTGATAACCAGCGAATTTCAATATACGTCAGTAACTGTTAATGTTCAAGATTCATATTCGAACATAAGAAATTAATGAAACCAGAACTTCATAAACGAGCCTTGATAAAATTAAAATCTCAATAGTTTTTTTTTAAAACGCCATCAGCAATCTTACATTGTGGGTGTGTCATTTATTTATGAGTAGAATGGCGCCCCTTAACGCAAAATCATGCTTGCCAACTGGTTTGTAATGAAGATATTTTTGGAGCTCCAAATTCAATCTTGCAAACATATTTGGGATACATTAATTTACATCAAAATAAACTTAAATAATGAGTTTTAATTCTCATTTTGGCGCCCACTAACGTGGCGCCCGGGTACATATGTCCCCCTGCCCCCCTCGCTACGCCACTGGGCATTTCTTATTGCAATTGTTAGGAATATTCAAAGTACCGTGTAGTATCATTTTAGGCAGTGTAACTTCAAGCATAAATAGCGTAATAAACATTTATAAATCATTGGGTTTAAATGCATTAATTTTTGTTATCGTCCGCGAGTTTAAACATAAGTCATTCATTGTCGGTGTCATGTGAGATACATGCTCTAATTTGAAGGCATGGTCATCAAAGCCCGGTAGATAAGCAGGTGCAAGAGAATCAAATCTGTTTTCCAAATTCTGAAGTTACTAAAACGTCTCGATAATTTCTACATTAACTAATCTAATGAAGGATACAACTTTCTTCTAAGCTCTTTTCATCCGATAACTGAATCTTTACTTCCATCGCCAAAAGTTTTCTCTCTCGTTCTTGGTCTGGAAAATTCCTTTAAAATACATATGCCTTCCCATAAAATTTTAGCATAAGACAAATCATCCTCTACCAATTCCATTCATAATTTGTTAGAAGAATTTTTTTAGAACAGTCTGTGTAAGTGTAAGTAATTACGGGGATCACTGATTGCATAAAATACAGATTTTCAGAAGCGCAAAAACATACCCCAAATTCCACTGCGACTAGCAAAGTTTCTGTATATGCTCTCGTGTTTAAAATTTCCTCTGCTCACATCATTTTTTCGCTATAGCTGTTATAATAACCTAAAAATAGCATCATATCTACTGTATCAGTTTTTGAATGCCACCTCGTATTCTAAAGTATGTTTAAAGCCTTGCCGATAACAGCAACTAGACTTGAGCTATCCAACGGGCGTGACATGTAAAATACTACGTAACAACCTATTTTTAAAAAAAAACCTTTATATTAACTCGTGGTGTCTGGTTGATTGCTTGCTTGTCGAAAAAACTTTGGATCGATTTTTAACTCACTTCCTCGTAAGCTAGCGAGCTGAAATTTTCCAGGAAAATAAAAACGAAGTATCAAAATTTCAGATTGATGGCATGTACTGTTATTAAATTATTGAATTTTTAGATTATTTTATTTATCTCTATGTATCATGTTATTTTTTGAGATAGAGTGTGGCGGTGCGTATTATATTGAACGACCTATATAATACTATCCTGTTGCGCTGACATTTTGCACATAGACTTGCGTTAACTAACAATGCATTGTATCAAAATTTCAGATCGATCGAATGTACCGTTATTAAATAAATATATTTGTTAGTTTATCTCTATGTATCTTTATGTAGCATGTGTAGCCGTCTGCTATAGTTGACTCCAGCCCTCGATGTCACAGGGGTCTATCGCGCGGTGCGTATTATTTTGAAAATAAACAATACATTTAGTTATGTCTCATATATAAGGGATTTATAGTCAAAAACTTAGTTTTTACGGGTTGTTTAATTTAAGGACTAATTCTATCCTCTCGTTGGCAGCGAAAAGCCAGATTCTGTTTTTTTCAGGAATTTACTGTCAAAAAATTAAATTTATTATTTTTAGATCCTCTTTATTTATCTCTATGTAACATGTTGACTTTTTTTGCTATGGTGTCATGGTGCGTATTATATTGAACAACCTTTCCTGTCGCGCAATAAGGTGCGTATTTTTATTGATAACACTCTTTATAAACATACGAGCAACAAAGCCCGACCAAGGACGTTCCGCCACCGTTCGGTGGCATGTTGTAACTCATACATGTGCATCCCGTCAAAAATACTATTCATTATAGTTAAAATAAATAACTCGTAAAAACAGAGTTTTAAACTATAAATCCCAACGCGCATAACTCAAAATAAAGTCTTGGAAGAAATACTGCACCAAAAATAACTCGTTTTGAACGTTCGCGTAAACGTGTTCAATATGATTGGCTGTAGGAGTCATATGTGTTTGATGGACCAATCGCTATAGATGACCGGACAGAACGGACAGAAACTTGCCTTTTATTATATAGGATTCCTGATCGGTGCGCATTATATTAAACACGTTTTACGAGACATAACAACAATTTTGTATTTTTGGATGGTCTTGCGCTGCGTATTATAATGAACATTCTTTTATTTATGTCTTGTTCATAAAGGATTTATAGTCAAAAACTTGTTTTTTACGGGTTTTTAAAATTTACTTTTGTTCACGTTAATCATAATTGGTTTCTTTTAGATTAACAGTTTATACTTAGACTTGATTTACCATAAGACAAAGTTTTTATTTCTCTTATTAAAATCTTATGGGTTTCATAAACCTTATACAATAAAAATGTTATGACTCCTACTCCTCATAATGTTTTACTCGGCATAAAATCTTTATGAATAACTTGCATAAAAGATTATCCCCTTTAAAAAAAACAACAACCAAAAACCCGGGCCAATATAAAGAAAGTTTTATGTTTTTTCTATTAAAACACAATGTTTAAGAAGGACATTGAACTAAGCAGAAAATTAGATGACATTCTTATTCGCAGACCTTAAACGAGAAAACATTTCTCTGTAAGCCAATTAGAGACAACTAGACAACCCACACATGACGTCATTCAGAGATGACAGAAAAACAAAAAATAACGTAAATAACAACTGGCATTTGTTTTCACGTTAGCTGGTTGTTCTCTGTGGGAAAATTTATTGCATTTTAGTGTAACGCAAACAAAAACAACAACAACAACAACAACAAAAAAACAACAACAAAAAACAACAAAAAATAATGTGAATAGATTGATCGTTTAGTCTATTGTTTATATGTTTATCATATGAGCTCTTTATATCTATTTCCCGAGTTCATTGATCGGCCTACAAATTCCTGCTAACTCTAATATTCCGAGTAGAGGCGAAATGAGGTTTGGATTAGAGACAAGTTGACGTTTTAATTATTATTAATTACCGAGTTGCGTCGTTTAGTATAGTAATAGTTTGTATTATTAATGTAAGGCAGGGGTCACTTAAAAATTTTCACGGCGGACCGGAGAGCTGACAAAATGATGAGCTCGGTCCGGGGAAAAAACAACAAAAAACAAGATACCAGTTTAGCCTTCTGTGTTAATGTGTTAATCGTGGGTCAATGCAGGTCATCAGAAAAAAGGTAAAAAAACAACAAACATTTATTTATTTGTTTTAAAAAATTATTACAGGAAGCGAACTTAATAAAAAAATAATTCATCAGATGTTCGTTCGTCCGTCGATTCGACGAGGACCACTCTAGTCATCCGAGGGTTGTCTGTGCGTGCGCAGATGGCTGATTAGGCCGATCCTTGCACGGAAGGTTCGGGAACAGAAGGGACAAGGGACGGGTGCGACATCTCCTGGAGGGTTGACAGCATGGGCCTTTCGGGCTTGCCTCTTCTTTTCTGCGGCGCTGATCCGGTTTGCCTCGCATGACCTGGCACCTTCGTGGATGGAAGAGCGCCAGGTGGATCGGTACATTGCAGCTCGATCCAACGTGTCTGGATTGATGGCAAACGCTTTCATTGAGGCTTTCAGTGTGTCTTTGAAGCGTTTCTTTTGCCCACCGTGGGACCGCTGGCCATACTGGAGCTCACCATAGAAGATTCTCTTTGGCAGTCTCTCGTCTGGCATTCGGACAACGTGCCCTGCCCAGCGAAGCTGGGTCTGCACCAGGAGGGTGAAGATGCTGTGGAGACCTGCCCTGGTCAGTACCACTGTGTCTGGAATTTTGTTCTGCCACTTTATGCCGAGAATCTTCCTGAGGCTTGTTATATGAAAGTGGTTAAGCTTTTTGCATGGCGCCGATAAACAGTCCAAGTTTCACAAGCATATAGCAGTGTGGGGAGAACCACTGCCCTGTACACTTTCAGCTTGGTCTGGATGGTAATGCCTCTTCTGTTCCAGACATTAGGGTACAACCTGCCGAAAGTGGAGCTGGCTCTAGCAATTCTGACGTTCACTTCGTCATCGATGGGGACTTTTTGAGACAGTGTGCTGCCTAGGTATCTGAACCGGTGCACTGTGTTGAGTCTCTGGCCGTTGACAGTGATATTGGGCTCTCCAGGCGCGGGCTGATGGACTACCTCAGTCTTCTTAGTGTTCATTGTTAGACCAAAGTTTGTGCAGGCGCTGGAGAACAGGTTTACACTGCGTTGCATGTCGGCTTCTGAGACAGCTTTGAGGGCACAGTCATCAGCGAACAGCAGGTCTCTGATGATGTCTGTCATAACCTTGGTTTTTTGCCGAGAGCCTCCGAAGGTTGAACAGATTGCCATCTGTGCGGTACTTCAGGTCGACACCAACATCCTCGTCTCTGAAGGCCTCTGTCAGCATGGCGGAAAACATGAGGCTAAACAGTGTTGGTGCCAGGACGCAGCCCTGCTTGACCCCGTTTGTGACTGGGAAAGGATCAGAAAACTCCCCGCTGTCCTGGACTCTGGCTTGCATGCCCTCATGGAATTGTTGCACCAAGACGATGAATTTCCTTGGGCAACCGTACTTGGCCACGATCTTCCACAGACCCTCTCTACCAACAGTGTCAAAAGCCTTGGTCAGGTCGACATAGGTGAAGAACAGGTCGGAGTTCTGCTCCTGACATTTCTCTTGCAGCTGCCTGGCAGCGAACACCATGTCGATGGTTCCTCGCTCTTTTCGGAATCCACACTGAATTTCAGGCAGGAGTCCTTGGTCAAGGTGGACTGTGAGGCGGTTGAGCAGGATTCTGGCAAGGATCTTTCCTGCGATAGAAAGCAGGGATATGCCTCTGTGGTTGTCACAAGCCTGTCTACTTACTTTTCGCTTATATAGATGTATGATGGTGGCATCTTTGAAGTCCTGCGGGATCGTCTCTTGCTGCCACATTAAGAGAAACAGCTGGTGGAGCCTTTCAGTCAGGGCTGTTCCCCCCTCCTTGTAGACCTCAGCTGGTATGGCGTCAGAACCAGGTGCTTTGCCACTGGAGAGAAGATAAATTGCTTTCTGGGTCTCGAGCAAGGTTGGGGGGGGGGTCATCCAGTGCTTTGTTTGTGGGCACTTGGGGTAGAAGATTGATGGCTTCGTCCTTGATTGTCGAAGGGCGATTTAGGACGTCATCGAAATGTTCGACCCATCTCTCCAAGATCTTCTCTTTGTCTGTGATGAGAGTATTACCGTCAGCGCTGAGGAGGGGGTTTGATCCTGAGGGCTTGGGCCCATATACTTCTTTCAATATACTTTTTTATCCATCAGATATAGTGCGTATATGTGTGCACAAATAATCTAAATAAATAATTGAAAATGGTAAATTTTTGGCACAAACAGCCGGGTGATGATCTGGTATTCTAAAGTTAATATTTCAATTGTATGAAAACTTCTCGTGTGCAATATGTTCTATTAAGGATATTGATCATTTCACTACCATTGACGCGTCAACTAAAATGGTGTTGCGGGCTGGATGCGGCCCAAAGGCCTTAGTTTGGTGACCAATGGTGTAATTGGTCGTCCTTGTATTTCGTAAGCACTGGGGGAAAGGAGTACTTGGAATAAGGAGTTTTTGTGTATCAATATGTAAAAGTGGGGTCTCAATGTAGAAATGAATTTGTAGGGCTACGAAACTTTTGTAAAACATTTTTAAAAATTCATCATGCAGAGTACTGGATGAAATCATAACTATAACATATATCACACTTACTTTCTTACGAACAGGCGAGGTGTCAAGAAAATTATTGACACGCTATTAAATAAATACAAATGTTTTTTTATATTTAAAGTTAAATTTAAAGTGACGTTTACTATTCGAAAGCAGCTACGAGACACTGTGAAGCACAAGGACGCTTATCAGAGGGACAGTGGTGACAGGAACAAGGGACGAGCGAGGGTGGGCAGAAGCAGGGAGAGGAAGAGAGAGTATGAAGGAAGCAGGCGGATTTTTAGGTCTCACTTACTGAACTTAGTGTGCTTGTAGCCTACTCATCTGTCTTCTTCAGTGTTACAGGCTTAGTAATTCCTTTAAGTTTATGTAATATTTAACATTTCTGGTCGCACTTGTCGGTCAAATGTCGGACTTGTCAGCTATAGATTCTAAAGTGTACGAATAAGGGAGAGAGACAAACACAAATAAGCATTATAGCAATGTCCTTTCCCGTTTTATATTTTTATTTTTTTTGCTCATCTATATATTCTGTTTTTTTTAATTATGACTTGAAATTGAATTGTTCTTTTATTATAAAATAAAATTTTATATTTTATTTTTATTATTTAAAAAAATATTAATTTTTTTCAAGAATTAAAACCCTTCAATAAATAGCATGTAATGACTTACCATGTTCTGGTAATTTTTTTGTTTGTTTTTTCTTGTTGCCAAATATACTTCCATCTGTAACAATTTTTCAGATTAAATCGTTTTCTTATTTGCTTACTGGTTTTAATTCACACCTGTTTTTAAAAAAAAACGTATACTTTTATATTTACAAATGATCAATATTGCTCTATACAGATTTCCTTCCTAATATAAATGTACACAAATCAATTTTAAAAAATCAACCAAAAAAATCGTATTGTTTATATTTAAGGCGTACTTTGTAAAATTTTAATCTAATCAAAATTACATTCTACGTTGGTCAATGAATTTTATCTCTCAGCCTCAAAAATTCCTGTATCAGTTCTGTGATATGAAGAACAATTGCTATATGTGTTTACTGTTATCAAATATGGCTTTAATGAAATTTTAAGCAACAGAAACAAAACTTTTAATAATCAGCTGTACCATAAATCATGTATAGTACTATTACTATTAGGAGCAATAATAAATGAGAAATTATCAACTAATTCCTATGTTAATGATTTAATTTTAAAAAAAATCCAATGAAACTTTAGGCTTTATGAAAAGAAACTTTTACAAATGTAATAAGAATATAAAACTAAAAGCTACCTAATTACACATGTACTATCTTTTTTATGGGATCCATCCACCAAAGAAGATATAGATAAAATGAAACAAATTAAAAGCAAGAGCAACACAATTCATAACTAGATAGATTAACCTAGGTTATTTTGCACTTTTGTGGGGTTTTCACAAAAATTATGCTATCGTATCTCTTACAGGCTCTCATTCTGTACAGAAGATTATTGCTTCTACGCTTATCCATTGTTTATGTCTAATCTTGCATTTTTATTAGGGGTTTTATTTGCAATGAATGTCAATATATTTGCCCTGCATCAATTTAAAGTTTCTATTTTGTTTTCCAACTAGACGAGTGAGAAAAAAACATCACTATCTCCTGCTTGTTCTCATAATAATTTATACCCACACACTAAGTACATTTTTAACCAACTGTTTATTTTGAAAAAAATATAATATATCGAATTACTTTAAGTATAAAGTTTAAATAAATTAGACTGAAGCATCTTGATGAGAATCGTCAATGTCAATTTTCTTAAATAATATTTGTGCGATCTTTCTAGAATTTCATTTTGAGCCAAGAGTTCGTCCAATCTTTCATTACACTCACCGCCCTTGAGACGCAAATTTTCTTGACAGCGATGTTAAGTTTGATACCAGTAGTGATCTGCCATTCGAAAGAGTTCGTTTATTTGTTCTTACTAAATGGTGTTTTTTAACGACCAAAGTTCCATTGAACGTTTAATAGACCACGACAGATCTATGAAATTCCATATTTTTATAGGTTTTTATTTGATATTGTTTAACTTCAGCTGAAAAGTAACCGATTAGTAAGAACTATTTCGATAACGTATGAATGCATCATTAACACCGTTAAGAACTATCTAGGGCGTGAAGGAAATAAAGTGTGGGCAAAGAAGTAGTCAGGCCTAAATAACCACATCTCTAATGGCATAATGTAGTCGCAGCACGTAAATAAGAAAAGTAATGGCAAAGAAGACTCATAGAGTTTTTGTTACCGACATCGCAGACATTTACTTACAGTGCATTGGAAACGATGCAGTTAATGGGAGGTTTTTATTTCTATTTTGATGGCGTCTTCTCACCAGCGCTCATATCCCAATGGACAGCTCCGGTTATTTTGTGGGTGCTTACGTCATCACAAACAGGACAAGCCGTGGTAAGTTAATGTACTTCAATACTTTGCAAAAGCAGTTTATCTCAGTTTGTGATATGTCTTGTGATCAATTGGGTCCAAAACTAGTGTCGTTACTGTATAGACCGGGAACTTCTCAGGTCTTCACCTCACCGAGAGCGAAATAGGAAAAACACAGTCCTTGCATAAACAAAGATGTTAGTAAAATAATTGAAGTTGTTTGATTTAATTTATTAAAAGCCTCAGGGTTTGGTGATTTTTAAAAATTAATATTTTTAGTCATCAGAAGATTTATGCATTACAACTTATGAAGTTTAAATGCAATCTTTTGTGTGTGTGTCAAAAGAAGGTAATAAACAAAATCAACAACAAACATAACAACAATGTCGAAATCATGTGTCTTATTTGATACCACCCCCCCCTTACCTTTTTAAAAGACGTTGTACTGCAAATAAATAAATTTTAAAAAAGTTAAATATTGCAAATGTATTTAGCTAGGTTCAGTTTGCAAGAAAGGTAAATTTAAGGTTATGGGGAAATTCTGTAACATCATTAGTTGGAACCTTCACTTCTTTCTCCTTAATTAAAAACAAACAAACAACTTTTGCTCTCATTTTCATCTTCTCTTTATATTGTCTCTCATTTCAACAACTTAAATGTCAGAGTAGAAAGTATTGTCTCTTTAACATGTGATAAAAGTTAAAATTTCGAGGCCTTTAGTAATCAACTTTAGTTTTAAAATATTCATTAGATTGCATTAATTAATTTAAAAAAAATTGAATTTCCCTTTCGACACACGACAAACATATTGAAAAACATTAAATTTTGATCTTTTTAAGTGCACCAGTACCCGTAACTCAATGTTTGAAGTAAGTGACGCTCCTATGTAAAATTCTTCTATTTATGTAACCATGAACAGTGTATCTAATTTATAGATTTTGATAATTTGATATAAATTGATGTGTTTTTTTAGAGACATCGCTAAATAAAAAAAATGGAACCGTGTATTAGAATTCAACAAATTTGATTTTCAAATAATTAAAATTAAATTATTTAAGAGGTTGCCACATTATTATACATTTAAATTCCCCACTTACGATAGGAAAATCCAAGATTCTGCACATTAAATACGCATTTTAAATAGTTCAAGGAACGAGGCGAAAAAAGAAACCACCATGTGATGATGTAAGACGCAGGGCTCCAAGTGGTTGTGGGATTGTGTGGAGGCTGGCAACAACCAGGTTTTCGAGCAGTGGCGTAGCCAATAAAGTATTGATATACCAGCATCACGACTAGAAGCATGTCAGTAAAAATTATACCAATTAAATTTTTTATTAAAAATGTTTTAAAAGTTATTAGATGAAATTTGACTAATAATAAATAATGCGTTTAATTTGATTTCAAATATAAACTCATTCAGAGATTAATTTTTAAATTGTGTTTAAAGAAATGTTTAGCAATGCTTTCAAACATTATTTTAAAAAAAAACAACAACAAAACTTTTAATTACTTGATAAGGTAAAACAAAAAAGCACAGTAATTTTAAAAAAACGTAAATAAAAAAACCCCGTAAAAAAACCAAGTTTTTGACTATAGAACTAAATCCTTTATGTACGAGAAGTAACTAAAAGAATGTTCATTATAATACACAGCGCAAGACCATCCAAAAATTCAAAATTGCAGTTGTGTCGTAAAACATGTTTAATATAATGCGCACCGATCAGGAATATGTTTATAAAAAGAGTTGTCAATAAAATACGCACCTTATTGCGCGACAGAAAGGTTGTTCAATATAATACGCACCGCGACGCTCTATCTAAAAAAATAGCATGATACATAGGAATAAATAAAATAATCTAAAAAATCAATAATTTAATTACGGTACATGCGATCGATCTGAAATTTTGATATATTGTTTTTATTATCGGTACGAAACTTCCTGCAAAATTTCAGCTCGCTAGCTTACGAGCAAGTGGGTTAAAATCGCTCAAAAGTTTTGGCGACAAGGGCGGGCGGGCGGCCGCGCGGGCGGCCGCAGACACCACGAGCTAATATAAAGGATTTAAAAAACAAAGTTTTTGACTATAAATCCGTTATTTACGAGACATATGTTCATTATAATACGCATCGCACGACGATCCAAAATTCCAAAATTTTAGTTGTCTCATATATAAAGGATTTACATTTTAAAAAAAAACCTGCTGCAGTCTGCATGCTAAATTTCAGCTAGATTTGATCACGGGAAAAGGGTTATATAAACAAGTTTAATATAATGCGCACCATGCGACAGATTAGCATAAAATTTACAGATCGGGAGTATATTTTAAAAAAAGTATGGTCAATATAATATTGACAGGAAAAGGCTGCGGCTATTCGTAGTCAGTTCCCAATAGCTTCTAGAGAGCTATTGGTACTCGACTACCAATAGCCATTTCCGTTTGTCGACTATTGGTAGTTTGCTATTATTAATTGTTAATAAAACTACAACTAGGTGATGTTCTGAGTTTGATGCAATGTTTGAATATAAAAAATAGACAACTAAACCTAGCATTGACCCTAAAACTAAAAGCTCCAATTTAATATTGTAATTATAAGAATGTTAAATCGATTTAATTAGTTTTAGTTCCTACATTAAAATTTTGTTTTTCTATTTTAATGTAAAAAAATAGACAACTAACCCTAACCCTGACCATAAAACTAAAAGATCTAATGATCATAATTATAAGAATTTTTATAAGAAAAGAAAAAAAAACAACTCTATAAGGCTCATCCAAAAATCGAGCCTTTGACTGTTCTTCAACATTCAGTTCACCAGTCCAACTCTCTATCATGAGACCAAGGAATTTCAGTACATTTGGTGAATTTAAAAGGCTATATTAGTAGCTCCTTTAGTGTTCCTTTAATCCCATCGGATAGTATAAATAACTGTTTCCCATTAGCCGCAGCCACAGGGACCTGCTATTGGTACTCGACTACCAATAGACACTCCCCAGGCAAATATTAAAAAGTTTGTTCAATATAATACGCACCGAGACAGTCTAGCACAAAAGTTTACATGCTACATAGAGATACATAGAGATAATCTAAAAATTCATTAATTTAATTACAGTACATTCGATCGATCTGAAATTTTGATAGATCATTTTTATCGTCGGGACTAGTCTGCTTGGATAATTTCAGCTCGCTAGCATACGAGGAAGTGGGTTAAAAATTGATGCAAAGTTTTTTCGGCAATCAAGGCATCAAGCAGGCGCCACGAGTTAATATAAAGGATTTAAAAAGGAATATCTGAATGGAGACGAAACTACTAAAATAATTACACTGCCGATTATGGGTTTAGCTACTTCTTTTTTTTTAAAGTTAGAGCTTTAATTTCTGCATCCATAACATGCATATCTTGCTCAAAATTATCGCCATTTTACCATTTGCATTGAGACGAGAAAAAAAATCAATACTCTAATCAATCACATACATTCAAAGCTGCATTCTCTCTCATCCACCTAAAAAAATCAAACAACTGACATTGACGCCTGTGGGAAGAGTGAATAGACTCGTTGGACAAGGTGGCCGCAATTAGCCCAACAAATTTGATGTCGTTACTCTTTTCCCTCCCTCCTTGACGTGAAAAGACCAGAGTGTTTAGCCGCCCTTGTCAGGATTCTACGCCACAGAGAGCAGGAGTTCCGTTTATTTTTCTCTACCACATTTAAACTGTGATTGCATAGAAGCCATTTCCAACGAGAAGCTGGTGCATCGGCTCAACGGAAAGATAATTGCATTAGGTCGTGAAAAGCAAAATGTTGTGTAGAGTCTAAATGATAAGTAAAGATTTAATTATTGTCACCCGAACTGTAGACATTTAAAAGGAGTATCTTTGTTTATGAAATCAAGTGGAGCATAAATAATAATATCATAGAGAAACAGTCTATTGCTTCAATGAGTAATATAAGTGTTTATCTTTTAGGAATAAAAATCAAAACGATAGTGTAAGTTCAAAGTTATGATCTTGTTTTTTCTGTAACGATTAAATCTTTTGCCATTAAATACAAAATAATAATTTGATATTTTAAATTTGCTGCCGCGTTTTAAAAATATTTAGAATAATAGCCTACTAAATGACATTTTAAATCAAATGTTAATAATAATAACAATGTTGATATTTTGAATAATTTAATTACATGGCTATATTATTGTGAAGCTTCTTCCTCTGTCCGTAGCTTTTTAAAATGTCACGTCAGTAAAGCATACTGATTCAATCAGATACACCTAAAGATAAATGTATATCAAAGAAATTCACACACACGCCGTTTCCCGTGATTTTTATGGTGCCATTGAACTGTCTCCCAACACGCCACAGAATAAAATGGCCATCTCCCTGATCACATTTTTTTTATCATCAGCGTAGATGGGAGGCCGTGAAAGATCCAAGGCTTTCCGTTTTTTTGAGCCCTAGATAAACCCGAATGTTTGCGTCTAATGCAGCTAAATATAGAACCACAGTGATTTCCCCAGAACAACGCAATAATTTGATAAATAAAATAATCGGACCTTGCTAATTGTGAAGTCCCAAAATAAATCATTAAAGAAAGCCCCAAACTTGTTAATAAACAAACTTAAGTTAAGACTTAATTTATGCCAAATCTATTGGTAGGTGATGTATTGTTAATAGTCATAAAATGGTACAGGTATACAAGGGCAGTGGCGTCAAAAGTGTTGGTATCACCCACTGGGGTAGATCAGTGGTGCCTTGCCTTCCAGACACATCAATGTATTTATATTTGCAAGTTTTCCGTGTATATTCCTGTTCTGGTGGCACCTTGCTGTAGAGGCGCTCTTGTTTTATTGGATTATATTTTGTCTTTCTGAGGAAAGCGCCGCAAAACTAAGACTCGCTCCAAGCCGTGAGTGTGTGCAGTGGGGGGAGTGTGTGTGTGGGGGGGGGGCGGCTCCAACGATCTGCAATGACTTGATGGAAAACTCCCAAGATGCTTTGATGTAAAACGGTTTTAATGGCAACCATTTCTGGTGGCAACCATTTCTTGAATTTAACTACAGTGTGTAATGACACCGAATCAAGCGAGATCTAGTCAATGTTTTTATATTTCATTAGTTCGTGCCGAACTCCCCTGGTAACGTTACGTGGGGAACTGCAAGCACGTTATGATGTAGTCTAAATAATAGCTGTTCTTGGAACATGGTTAATTAATGATTAGTTAAGGCGTTTGCGCATTACTTTACTTTAATATTTAAATATTATTTTTATGTATAATATTTTAAGGAAGTTGTGCAAAAAAACTTTGATCCGTAACAGAGGCGTAACTAGGGGGTGCGGGTGGTGCGGTCCACACCGGGTGATACCATCACAAGGGGTGACTAGAAAATGTAAAATCCTTTATGTTCCCGTTATTTGGCACTAGCAGATTCAGAGAAGGTCTATGTGGTAAGTCGTAAGGGGTGACACCATGAGTTACCGCACTGGGTGACACAAACCCTAGTGACGCCACTGATCCGTAATCTTTCCAGAACCATTATTTGTATATTCACAACAAAAAAAAAGATTTAAAAAGTAATTCCATCAATTTTCTGAAACATTAAAGTTTTGAAAAAAATATTTAAAAATTCGATAATTTCACTCGAGAGCTAATTTTTAAATCCCTTATATTAACTTCACCGTTATCTCTCTCTGTCTGTCTTGGTCGGGCGGGCGGAAAAACAAAAGTAAAAAAAACCCAATTCCCGTGATGCTATCGAGCTGACATTTTGCACATAGACTCGTGTCACCTAACAATGCATTGCTTCAAAATTTCTGATCGATCGAGTGTACCGTAATTAAATTAATGCATTTTTAATTTATCTCTATGTAACTCTATGTAGCCGTCAGCTATAATTGTTGACATCCACGTGTCACAGGAGTTCACTCCAGCCATCTATGACCACATCCCCATGTTTTACAGCAAGGGGAGTTCAGTCAGTTTCATTCTGTTAATGTTTTGTCATGCGGTGCATTTTATATTGCGCATAATCAACAATTTTAGTCTCATATATAAGGGATTTATAGTCAAAAACTTTGTTTTTACGGGTTGCTTCATTTTACTACATAAATCCTGTTAACCCTCCCCATCCCAAAGAAATATTCTATAAGTTGAGTAAATGATGTGTTTCTAATTCCATGGGGTGTTTCTAAACAAAATTCCATTAAGCTAAGTAGGTCTATACTTTACAAAAATTTCAATAATGTATTAACATTTACTTATGAAAAAGATAAATGAAGTCTAAAGAATTGCATGTCAATTTTGGCATCATCTACCAGTCAATGTTTACACAGCCAAACGACTGGCTCGACAGGGAAGTGCAAAGTCTCGATTACTCTACAATGCCCGAATATAAAATGTTCTTTTTTTTTACTTTGTGATCACGCTACATAAGAAATCAAATGTTGACTAGACATTAAGCAAACGTCTCATCATGAAATAATATTGTCATCAACGTTTTATTTGTGGCTTGGGTGCCCTACTTGTTCTTATGAAATAATACCATCATCAAAGTTTTATTTGTGACTTGGGTCCCCTGCCATTCTCTCTTCTGCGCTGCAAGCGAACTTTTTATTTCTATGATTTCTATTAGGATTCAGAGAAGCGAGCTATAAGAGGGTTCCAGCTCTTTATTGGCTGAATCTGACAGTAGATGACGTAGAGTATTGGACCTAATGGGGGTAGTTGCGCAAGTCCGGTCTGAGAAATTGTTGGATCATAAAACAATTTAAAAAAGCCTGTTGACTTAGATTGACAGTCTAGTCCAACGGTGGCCAAACGGCGGCTCGCGAGCCGCATGCGGCTCTCTTGTGTTCAGATTACGGCTCGCGAGCAATTTATGTAATAAACAATTTTTCTTTGAAATATCTAATATAAAAAAATATTGAAAGTTTATTTTTAAAAATCTTGACCGAAACAAAGGTTTGAAAATAATTTTGGCTAGATCTAAAGAAAGAAAAACAAGCTTGCCGAGTTAAGGTCTTGAATGTGTCAGCAGCAGACACTACTTTCTGTTTTCACTTTCAGCAAAAAAGGCGTCACTTCAACTTTATATGAGGCAAGTTATGCCATCGCTTGGAATATTGCTCATGCTAAATGACCTTATTCTGATAGAACCGCACCACAACTACTAGCTACCTACCAGATTTAATGAAACTAGAGAGAAGAAAGGATTCTCAGCACCGTTAATGTAGACTATGATAAATATTCCATAGGCAGTGTGTTTCTATTCATAATTTGTACACATTTCAATAATTGTTAAATGTGTAACTGTAACGCATATATTTCTTCAACATAAGGTTAGTGTTACAACAATTACAAAGTTTAAATCATTAAAATCGATTTTTTAAAAATATAAATAAATTAGAATATGAAGTTTTCATTGCACATTGCGTCGTAACCAATGTTTCCTCTAAGATTCGTTGGTCCGTTTACAGAGTAAAAAAAACCAACTAGTGTGCAAAGTTGCACATCATCAATTTTTCGTGCAGTATTTTTTTAAATATATACAAAATTTGCTGCGCGGTAATTCTAAACTGCTGCGTGGCGTCGGTCAGATATCTGCATGGCCGTGCAGCAACGCATCTTAAAAGGAAAAGTGGTCGTAACCCATAGAGCCTCAATGCGGCTCTTAACAATTTTTATTTATTGTTAAAATGGTTCTCAGTTACTACAAGCCTGGCCACCCCTGCTCTAGTCCAACAGTGGCCTAACCGCGCGCATGCGGCTCTTCTGTATTTACATGGCGGCTCGCGTACAATGTATGAAAGATATGTTACAAGGATTGCTGGAAGATTTCCAAGCAACTTTTAATGATCTATAGTGCTTCAATGCGGCTCTCAAAATTTTTCATATATTTTTTTAATGGCTCTCAGTTACTACATGTCTGGCCACTCCTGGTCTAGTCACTAGGTTTTGTTATAATCAGGGATTCAAAAATTATTTTAGAAAAGACGTCACTGAAATCGGATTTAAAAAAAAATCAACTCAGCAAAAAGTTAACTAAAACGGAAAAAATAAATTAGTTGAAACCTTTGAAACCTTATAAACTATTGTTCCATGAATCCCTAAAATAGGGGGATATAACGAAAAGAATCTTGTTTGATAAATTTGCTAATCAAAAGAAGTCATGTGACCTTTATTTAGACTATTTAAAGGAATCTAAAAATAAAAAGAAGAATAATTACCGTAAATTAGTTGCTCCACATTGAGAAAACCTCCTTTAATAATTACATTAATCTCTTTGAAAATAGTTAATCAAGCTTTGTTATCTCTTCCCTAATAAAAAAAAACTTTACTAAGCCAAAACTTCAACAGTATAATTCAAAAGGTTTATGATTACCAAAATATGAACCGTTCTATTGTTAATCATCGCGCAATATCATTTTAAATTCATTTCTTAGCTAACAGTGCTTTTAGGGGCAGCATTATAATCAGAAAATCACAGCTCTGAAACGAAGGGACGTTTTAGAAACAAAAGATGAGTATATATAAAGATCCATTAGATATTTTTTTACCACCGCTCTATTGTTATTCTGTTCATGGCCTTACAAATCTACCACGTCCATAATAGCCATTATTACCACACACAAACGAACGAACCAAACAGACATCAACGCTTTCAAAGATGTCACAAAGACTTTCCTTAATTATTTAAGTAGAAACCTCAAATAAATTTGCTTTGCATGATATGAGCCTTAAGACGATTGACTGGAAATATACTTCTCATTTAATGGAGGAACAGAACACGGTCAGAACACCGCTCATTTCTGTACCAAAATCGTTGGACTCTTAGTATAACGCATTTTACCGTTAAAAAAAACAGTTATATAACTAAGAACGTCAAGATTTGTTGGAACTAATGTAAAACAGACCCCCACCCCCCCACCCCCAAATGTCCCTTAAAGTTATTGGAACTATTAAAATTTTTGACTCTAATAATAATGTTACTGTATAGTGTATATATTCACGAATTGATGAGACTATTAACAGATCGAAAATAATGTCTCTAAGATAAATTTAGTTGGTGGACTATCGACATATTGAGCTCGATGTCACTAATATATATAAAACTGTAACTGTAACTGTAAGAAATTCATGAATTGGTTGGACTATTGAAATATTGACCGAGGTACCACTAAGACAACCATGAGTTGGAGGTACTTTTGACAGAATGACCCAATGTTACTAAAGGATATTCATGAGTTGAAGCGGCCATTGAAAAATTAACCGCAATGCCACTCAGATATACAAGAGTTGTATGGTTTATTGAAAGAGCGAGTCTACTCCTCTATGCTAGTCATTGTTTGGTAAGGCTCTACATGTAAATCATGGTCGAGGGACTTGCAATAATTTGAGATGTTATCGAGAGCTGTAAAAGCTTTAAAACGAAACGAATATTTAAGATTGTAACTGAGTTTTATGCAAAAATTAAGTTATTAAGGATAATAGCTAACTTTGTATATCGCTGACTGCAATTCTATTGTCACAAGTAAGTAAGATCATAAACATTGCTAAATATAACTTTTATAATCCATATTCAGATTAACATTTTAAATTGATAATTGTATTGTTTAAAACTTAACCAATGAAAACTTGCGGATCCAATCATGTCACTAATAGGATTTTAAAATACTGACACGCCTCTTCATGTTTTGAGTTACAAGGGACAAGGATAAAAATAGAAACACAATTTCCGCCCATAATATATTACCTCACGCAGCGGTCTCCCTTCGTGTCTAGAATACAGCTAGCAATCCAAAACTTTTATAAACTAAAGTGTCGATTTTGGATACATATTTTGCCCTACATGCTGGATGAAGGCACCATATAGATGTACAGTAATTAAAATTATTCGATCATTAACTAAACTCTAATTTTTGCTTTTTAATTAGCCATGAACACATTTCATTTTTCTATTAGCTGCTACAAAATTAACGTCTTTAGTAGAGCCTATGCAGATTTAGTTTTCTGGTGACCTAAAGGTTTTTTAACAAAAGGTGAAACATCAAATTTTTTAATATACATGGCCATTAAAAAAGCTCAAAATCAATCAGTCCAGTGATATTAAATTCTTTTGAAATTTACTAAACAACCGAAAACAAATGCAGTTTCCAAGTATTTTATATCTCTACACTTCTTCAACTGAAAATTCTTATTCTAACTTAACTCTAAACGCGCCAATTTAATAAATATACTTTAATATTTTCTCGTATTGAGCCTATAAAATTGGGTATTTAGATTACTAAGACTACCAGGTCCGAATAGTGATCAGGTTAATAGATAAGATTTTATTAATTTATTTAATTTATAATATTTTCTGGGATTCGTGAAAATATTTGTCCACCGTTATTATAAAATATACTAAATTTGGGGGCCCCTAAATCATCGAGGGCCCCTGGCTTTTGCCCGTTCAGCCCCCTCCACCCTTTAATCCGCCATAGCTTTGGGATGATTATTTTCACAAGATTTTTATCACTAAAGTGAAAATGTCTTATACAATCTGATAATCCACAATGTTATAGCCAAAAGATCCAGTCAGTATACTATATTATACAATACTTTATCATATTAAATTACTCTACCAGTGATACTGATACTGGATGATGCTTTAATTATATATTAATTTTAAGGTTCATAACAGAATTAAAGAAGTGAATAATATAGTGGATTGCATCCGAACTAATGAAAATTAACATGTAATAAAAATGTTAATTATATAAAGTAGGGCAGGTACTGAGTAAATTTTTTGTTCGATTATTCGGGGAAAAAATTTAAATCGATTAATCGATTAATTTCGATTAATTATATTTCTTTGTAACGCATATATAGATCCCGTTAAGTTGCGAGTCATTATTTTCGCGAAATCTCTTAAGTCGCGGCAATTTAATGGCTCCCAAATTTTGTGACGTAACACAGCAAATTCGTTCTGGTATTTAAGAAATAAGGAAGAAAAACCTTTTTGTTTACGAAGGCACGTTAAATAAATAAATAATAATAGGAGGGTAAAGTATCTAAGCAACAAAAAATATAAATTATTAATAAATTGGAGATCATTGGAGATATTAAATTTTAATAGAATTTTAATCGATTAAAATTTTAACGATTAATCGATTAATTAATCGTTAATTTCCGCAGACCTAATATAAAGATAAAATAATTAAAGTAAATTTCCCATTTACTTATCTGTATAAAATAGGATCCGAAAACTTTTCTTCGGGACCTTTTCCACAAATAAAATGTTTACTGCATTTATGATGTGTTTAGATAGGCTGTAGGAAAAAAAAGAAGAAAAAAAAACACACTTTGCTTCAGATATTAACCCATCTTTTAAATTTCTGTAAAATTGCGTGAGCATAATCAATGAGGAAAAGTCTTAAACTTAAGACCTCGCTTTTTCACTTAAATATATGGCTTAGAACAAAGTTGTACACATTTAGTAATTTAGAATGAAATATTTCGTAGAATTAAGTTATGAACAAAGATAAGGCGAAAGTCCCGGATAATTGAGCAATTCTTTATAAAGTGTATAAATAGATTTCCGCAATATAATTTGAAGTCTATAGAAGAGCTACATAAATCAAGGGAGAAAATAAATAAAAGTGTTTATTCCAAGACTAGCGTCATCCACATATTACATCATGAGAGTTTACTTCAACACTAGTGTTATGATGTCATCCACATATAACATCATAAGAGTTTACTTCAACACTAGTGTCATGATGTCATCCACATATAACACTCTAAGAGTTTACTTCAAAACTAGTGTCATGATATCATCCACATATAACATCATAAGAGTTTACTTCAACATTAGTGTCATGATGTCATCCACATATAACACCTTCAATGTTCACTTTAACACTAGTGTCATGATGTCATCCACATATAAAACTCTATAAGTTACTTCAACATTAGTGTCAGGATGTCATCCACATATAACACTCTATGAGTTTCTTCAACACTAGTGTTATCCTGCAAGAGCAACAGTTTCATTTACGAACTTTTACGCCGGCTTTGTTTGGCTGTATTGATTAACAGAATGTTTTTTTTTGTAAATGAATGTCACACCAGCCTCTTTTTATCACCGCTAGCCGTTAAATGTCATTAAGTGGTCCAATTTCATGACGTATTAGGGCACAACCTCTAGCCGGACAACAGGCATAGACAAGATAAAGTAACGATCTTAAAGAAAATGAATATTTCATGTGAGGATTTTGTAAGATGAGTGACCAGTTAATAAAATAAAATATTCGATTTAATTCTCAATAATAACTAAATGAATCTGACCATTCCAGAGATCTATTAAATTAGAATGTTTGTTATTTCGTTTTTATGTAATGAATTTGTGACAATGACAACAATATACATTACAACCATCTCCTCCACCAAATTGGCGATAGATTTATTTAGACGCATGAAAAGTATATGAAGATGAATCTCGATGAAATATTAAACACTATTTAATACCTTTTTTGATCGTCACACGTGATTTTGTCTATCAAATTAACCCTTCCACATAATCCAGATGACATTCCAGGTACCCGCGCAACATGTGGCTCTTAAAAATACTTATTGTGCTTCAAAGCACTTAGATTTTTAAAAATAATGTTTTCGGAGTAAAAGGGGAATTAAAAAAAAATATTATTGTATTTGAGAAGCGTGAAAAGGGGTGAAAAAGGAGGATTTGGTAACACTTAAAACCATTGACAACAGAACTCTGCCTAAATGAGTTTTTTGTACAGTAACTTTTAGTAGATGAGAAGTTCAAGTATATAAAGCGTATTCATTTAGAAGAGTGAGGAGGGGAGGGGTTATAGGGAATTTATAAAAAAATAAGGGTGGTGGTTAAAGCCATCATTTCTTTGATTGGTTAGCTGTAAAATTGTCTATACAAATATGATAATAAAAATGCGAAGGTTTTATACATCATGTAAATTATTAAAGTAAAACACATAAAATTATCGCCATTCGTTTTTGTTGTTTCAAAATTTTAAAATAAGAGTCCAGACGATTGATTCGTTTCTTGTGCTTGCAGAGAAGACAAAACCGCCCCGCCCTCATTTTTACTCGTTTTGTTTTTTCTTCTTTGAACTCTTGGCCCATCTTGAAGCAACTTCTTAAGGCTGAACATGACTTTCATTTTACGGGTTATGTTGTGTTCTCAGTTCTACTGCTTACTTCAAAGTTCTATCGATCGATTCACGTTTCAACAAGTGTGATGGTCATAGAACATATGCCACCGAGGTCTGACGGTCACAGAACATTGGCCACCGAGGTGTGATGGTCATAGAACATGTGCCACCGAGGTTTGATGGTCACAGAACATTAGCCACCGAGGTGTGATGGTCACAGAACATTAGCCACCGAGGTGTGATGGTCATAGAACATGTGCCACCGAGGTGTGATGGTCATAGAACATGTGCCGACGAGGTGTGATGGTCATAGAACATGTGCCACCGAGGTCTGATGGTCACAGGACATTAGCCACCGAGGTCTGATGGTCACAGGACATTATCCACCGAGGTCTGATTGTCACAGAACATGTGCCACCGAGGTGTGATGGTCACAGAACTTTAGCCACCGAGATGTGATGGTCACAGGACATTAGCCACCGAGGTGTGAGGGTCACAGAACATGTGCCACAGAGGTGTGATGATCATAGAACATTAGCCACCGAGGTCTGATGGTCACAGAACATGTGCCACCGAGGTGTGATGGTCACAGAACATTAGCCACCGAGGTGTGATGGTCACAGGACATTAGCCACCGAGGTGTGAGGGTCACAGAACATGTGCCACAGAGGTGTGATGATCATAGAACATTAGCCACCGAGGTCTGATGGTCACAGAATATGTGCCACAGAGGAGTGATGGTCATAGAACATGTGCCACCGAGGTGTGATGATCATAGAACATTAGCCACCGAGGTGTGATGGTCATAGAACATGTGCCACCGAGGTGTGATGATCATAGAACATTAGCCACCGAGGTGTGATGGTCATAGAACATGTGCCACCGAGGTGTGATGGTCATAGAACATGTAACACCGAGGTGTGATGGTCATAGAACAGTAGCCACTGAGGTGTGATGGTCATAGAACATGTGCCACCGAGGTGTAATGGTCATAGAATATGTGCCTTCGAGGTGTGATGGTCATAGAACATGTGCCACCGAGGTGTAATGGTCATAGAACATGTACCACCGACGTGTGATGGTCATAGAACATTAGCCAATGAGGTGTGATGGTCATAGAACATTAGCCACCGAGGTGTAATGGTCATAGAACATGTGCCGACGAGGTGTGATCGTCATAGAACATGTGCCACTGACGTGTGATGGTCATAGAACATTTGCCACCGAGGCATGATGGTCATAGAACATGTGCCACCCAGGCATGATGGTTATGGAACATGTGCCACAAAGGTGGAAGGGCTGCTGTACATGTGACACCAAGGTCAAATATCAAATCATACATCCAACTAACACACTTGATAACTATCTGAAACTATTATAAATTCTTGAAAGACTTAGGGTTTTTCGAGTTCGCCCAGATATTGTAACACAGCATCAAAGCCATACATGCACGATTAAAGAATTATTGTAGTTACATATATTTTTTCGGTCATATAAGGGTCATCTGTCATTTTTCGTTTAAAATCGTAGTATAAAAATTCGTTGAAAAAGTAGAAAATTTCTTATTGCGTTGTTTGAAAAAACCAGAGCAAAACAAAAATCATCAGTTCTTGACATTTACTCATTATCTCAGCCATTGTCCCTAGGAAATTTCCTTGAAATAAAACGGAGGAATAATTCAATTTGATGAAGCGGAAAAAGGTTTAAATGAATGAAATCGTCTTCAATAAGGTTGGCCCGAACCTCGTGAATGTTGATTGGCATGTTGGAATAGGTTATATCGATTAGTACTATCTCTAAGCGTGTCTTTAAAGTTAAAGATTTTTTATCTTATCTTATCTTATATTATCTTATCTTATCTTATCTGTTTCAGACGCTCCTTCTATACAGAAGATCATTGCGTCCTACGCTTATCTATGGTTTGTGTTTAGTCCTGCATTCTTATTAGAGTTTTAAATGTTGATAAAATGTTGGCTTTCCTGGTTTCTTCAGGCAACCCAGTCCACGCCCAAATTCCGGACGGGAAGAACGAAAATTTGTATGAGTTTGTTCTTGCATACGGGATAAGAAAGGTGTTTTTATCCTTATGTCTATCTGAGGGTTGTATTAAGTTATGTTTGTGTTGTATTTACTTCTCTGGTCGTAGAATTGCGTAGAATTGCGTCTGCATTATTTTACAGTTTACTGTTAAGAAAAGATTAGTTTTTAGAGTTAAATTTTGTTTCATATATTCCCCTTGAAATTAAAGGTTTTCTGAATAAAAATGTCATGCTTCTTTCGAGTGGTATCGAATTTTTCGTTGTTATGTATCACTTTGTTGTTAAAATTAATTCACGCTATTTAAATTGAATTTATAAAAGAAGACGAGGAACATCACAAACGTGAAATATCAACATACGCAATCTTGATAAAAGTTCTCAAATTATTTCTTTTAAAATGTGCTTAAAATAGTATTGACTAATGTTCAGAACGTGTACACCAAAAACAGATCTATCTAATAAAAATACATTAACAAAATTAATTAAGAGAAAACAATGAAAACTTCGATACCCTCAAATACAGTAATATCAGCTCTTTGAACTATCTTTTTTTAAAGTAGAATTTGTTATTATTTTATAAATAGTCAAATTTAATTTTTTTGTATTTGCAAATAAAAAAGAAAATAACAAATATTAAACAGGATAAGAACAGCTTTACCATCAGCAACAAAATATCACGGATAAATACCGATAGTTAACTAAAGTTTACCACTCGAATGAAGCATGACACTTTTATTTATAAAACATTTGATTTAAGGGAGAATATATCACAAAGAATTTCCTGAACTCAGCGTCCTCCATGTAATGAAATAACTGTACAAACATTTTGAGGCTTGAATTAGAAATAAAACAAAATGAAAAGTCAGTTACACTCATGGTTCTTTGATAAACAAGAAACAACAATGAAGAAGAACGTAATGAAAAAATAT
This sequence comes from Ampullaceana balthica, assembly GCA_944989445.1. Classification (NCBI taxonomy): domain Eukaryota; kingdom Metazoa; phylum Mollusca; class Gastropoda; family Lymnaeidae; genus Ampullaceana; species Ampullaceana balthica. The sequence goes on from CALYLW010000216.1 coordinate 778,742, forward strand.
GTAACACAATCTCAAAATATTTCTTATTTTTAATCACCTTCCCTTTAATAGTATCGTTCCCTAAAAGAAGAGTGGGGCTTTTAGACTATTTTTTAGTTTTATGAATAATTGGCTGCCTATACAAGCCCGTATTGATTACAAACTGGCCATTCTCTGTCACAACTTCTTTTCGGACTCATGCCCATCGTATCTTACTGAACTTTTGTCGGTCTACTCACCCACTCGCCAGCTACGATCTTCTGCAGACACACGCGTTCTCTCTGTTCCTACGACACGCACCAAAACATTTGGTGAAAGGTCGTTCTCTTTTTGTGCAGCCAAACAATGGAATTCTCTACCATTACACATACGTAGTATTCAAACAACCAAGTCCTTCAAGACTGCACTTAAGACACATCTTTTCAACATTTATTTTTAAAATTAATGAAACAACATTTCTTGTAAATGATTAACGTAGCTTATGTATAATGTACTGTACTTTTTGTGTTTGTTATGATATGAAAGTTAATTTAATATTTATAGGTATGTTATTTCTTTCATGTAAAGCGCTGTGAGCCCAGTTCCTTACTGGGATACAGCGCTATATAAATAATCAATTTATTATTATTATTTATTAAGACAATATAAAATCTAATTGTTTAAAAGTTTGTCAATAAAACCTATTTATTGATGACGTCACTTGCACAAGGGCAGGCACGTTTTACTATAAACTACTAGTGACATGCAGTGCTAATAAAAAAAAGCAACAAACTTAATGGAATTTTATCCTTGCCACAGTTCATGGGTTGAGATCCCATCATGAAGAAGCTGGCATATGTCATTTAAATGATTAACTACAAGTGAAGTCCATGTGTCTCTGGAGATAGAAGCATACAGAAGCATCCAACAATAAGAAAGATATCGGTTTGTGTGTAAATCAGATCCAGGTCATTATCGTTTTCTGCCTTTTCACAAACACGCCATGTCTTGTCCATGTTTTTAGGGAAGAAGAAACATCAGATAAGGTGTTTTGAGGACACGAGCCGTGGGGAAAAAAAAAGATTATTGGAATCTAATTGGTCCACTGACACGAGGAAAGTGAAATATTTCTCCGGGGGATCGAATATTTTGATGGACGTAACACTAAACATTAAGGTCAGAAGTTAGTCAATAATGGCCTCATTTTCAGGTCTATTACTTTAATGATACGATTCTGTCAATCATTTACTAGATTTAGACAACACTTATTTGCTATAAACTAATTTACAAGAGATTGCTCTGTTGTAAATTGTATTTCCCCAATTGAGAATAATGATAATCTTTTTTAGTACGCTGATTGAATATGTAAGACACTACAGAGACTAATATATCGAAGTAAAATACAATAACATGACAGTAAATGGCATTGAGTCCAAGTAGAAGCTGACAAAAGTTAAGCATTTACAGTAATTAAAACTTCTCTAAATATTGAGATAATCTTAGTTAGATGTTAGTTTTTTTAAAAATAATGTGAGCTGTATTAAATTCTGTATTAAATTTAGTTTATAATTAATGCATACTTGCTGTGTCCGTCGCCCATGTACAATCAATTTCCAGCAACTACCACCAGGCCCTGTAAAGTACCACCACTCGTTGAATCGAAGTTCATCTGTTAAATGTCCCTGTGTGATTTAGTGAGAACATTATGAAACACAAGACTGTTGGAGCTGACAGTACACCAATGAACGCATTTAGAGTTGTGAAACATTCACTCAGGATATATGTGGAGTGTGAAACATTCAACTCAAGATATATTTGGAGTGGTGAAACATTCACTCAGGATATATGTGGAGTGTGAAACATTCACTCAAGATATATTTGGAGTGGTGAAACATTCACTCAGGATATATTTGGAGTGGTGAAACATTCACTCAGGATATATTTGGAGTGGTGAAACATTCACTCAGGATATATTTGGAGTGGTGAAACATTCACTCAGGATATATTTGGAGTGGTGAAACATTCACTCAGGATATATTTGGAGTGGTGAAACATTCACTCAGGATATATTTGGAGTGGTGAAACATTCACTCAGGATATATTTGGAGTGGTGAAACATTCACTCAGGATATATTTGGAGTGGTGAAACATTCACTCAGGATATATTTGGAGTGGTGAAACATTCACTCAGGATATATTTGGAGTGGTGAAACATTCACTCAGGATATATTTGGAGTGGTGAAACATTCACTCAGGATATATTTGGAGTGGTGAAACATTCACTCAGGATATATTACAGTTGGAGTGGTGAAACATTCACTCAGGATTATATTACAAAATGAAATTGGTTAAAAATGTTTAAATTGGATCGATTATTAGATCGATTATTAGAGAGAATATTTCTAACATTATTTTAGAAAGTTGCACAAGTGAAACGGTGTAATATACCACTGAATCAAATTGTACACGTTTTTTTTCAAGTTCACACAGAAACATCAGCAGTTATTTGTTACTATGTTTAAATTATAATGTTTAATCTTAAATTAACAATTTATCTTAAGAAAAATGTTTACATCCTTTTTAAAACGATTCCATTAATTAAAAATTGCTTTAAATTTGTTCCCCCAATATAAAATAAAATAAAAGAAGTAATTTTTGCCACGATACGGAATAATGCCAGTCAGTGTTCTTGAGATGGTCAACTTAATTCTTATTTCATGACGTAAGTCTGTTTTATTCCATAATCTCTCACCTCCCTTTTTCTGTTCTGCCTCACCATCTCAGGTCCCTTGATAGAACACATGAGCTCACGGTGACGTATGAAGACGTAGTAACTTTAATGAATGGCACGTCTCACAGGACGCCTATATGTCAGACTATTATTTATATTGATCATCTCGTATATCAACAACACTTGTCTACGACCTGGCTTGGACCAAAACGATCATATTTGTATAATTATGGTAGCTAAACACATTTCGTTATCACTCAGTCATTAACCAAGTCTTAAATTTCCCATGATGCCAAAAAACTCGATGACATCTACATACATGATTTAGCATATTATTCTGATACTTCTATGCTTTACGTCTTTGAAATATTGTATCAAATTGTATCCTATGCTTTCCTTAACGGGCAAGCTATTATTTTCATACTCGAGAAAATGAAGTGCATTTTTACACTTCATGTTTGATATATTCCTCAGAGTTATCCCAATGTTAAATAAAAATTAAATGTTATTTTTAAAATGTTTCTTAAAAAAATAATTAAGAAGATAAACATTTGAAACTATATTCTCTCCAAAAGAAAAGATTAAAAGTAGGGCTGGTACTGATTAATTTGTTATGTTCGATAAATAGGGAAACAAATGTAATCGATTCTCGGTTAATTTCGATTAATTATATTTTTATAACGCATATATTGATCCCATTAAGTTGCGATTCATTATTTCACTAAATCGGTTGAGTCGCGGTAATTCCATGGCTCCCAAATTTATGGAATGCTACGTGCACAGTTAAAACCTATGTTGGTGCTGATGGACGCTGTGCCCCGACCTGCAAAGCCTGAAATGCTACCAATTATCATGCTGAAATGAAGAAATACGATGGACTTAAGACAATTGTCACCTAGTCTCCTGACCTCCAACTTGCAAGAGAGGAACATGGGGCGGGGGGGGGGAGGGCTCATTATTCTACCCCCGAAACTCAGTTGCTAATACAATACGACGTGTTTATTAAAGTATAAACAAGGATGGAAGACCTACACAGATTATGAATTTAAATTTAAAATCTAAGAAATATTCATGTAGCCACAATGAATAATTCTTAAAAGTAAAATAAAACTTTTTGCTTTCACATATGGCGATGAAACCTTTAGGAGGGCGGGGATACACTGTATTAAACGCTGGAAAAGGCCTGAATAAAAACCAGTAAACGAGTGGCGTAGCTAAATAAAGTGCACCCCCCCCGGGCATGATGAGGTATTTTATTTTGCCGTCCCACGAAAAAAGCTCAGAATGAGATGGAAAATGTCGTCCTTCAAAATAAAGAGAAAAAACTGACCAGTGTGAAGACGCCTTCCACCCATTTAATTGGCCGGTGCAGAGAAGACTTCAAATGTAAAATACTAAAAGTAATGACAAGCCCGGGGCAGTAGAACAGAAGTCAAATTTTTAAAGATATAGGAAAAATCAATAGAAATAAAGATATGTGTGTCTTGTTCTGTGTCCAGCTAATCGGATCGTAAGACGATCATATTTGCCGTTTTAGTCACGGCACAAGGACACTGTAAGCCACCAACTTTCTCATACGGTTGATCACTTGATGTTAATGTCAATAAGGAAAAGAACTTTGTAATGTGTCGGTTTCTTTCTTTCCTTTTTTTTACGTAAGGATCAATAATCGTTCAATATTGTCGTTTACACAACATGAGAGACAGATAAATATAACTAATTGCAGTCTATGAGGAAAGTAACTAACAAGGATGTCAGAAGAACACCGAATGAAGGTGTTGAGCCTTCTCGTCCTTTAGAGGGATCCACTGATCATATTCGGCGTCTGCGATTCCTCCAAGGGCATAGGCCACCTACGAGAGACCTCCAGGCATCTCAATCCTGGGCCAGCTTCACCAGGATCTTCTATTTATGGCCAATTCTCTTGATGCCTGCCTTCAATTCTCGGCGCCAAGTGTTTCTTGGACGGCCTCTTTTCCGCTTACCATGTGGATTCCATTTCAGGGCTTGCTTTGTTGTATTAGAAGTAGGTTTTCTTAGTGTATGACCGCTTCCTCAATGGGCTTCTGTTTTGTCCGCTGCCACAGTTCCCAGTTGCTGATTTTGCCCGGCCAGTGTATTCTGAGAATCCTTCTTAGACAATTGTTGATGAAGGACTGGATTCTGGTCAGGTTTACGGCCGTTGTTCTCCATGTCTTGGCTCCATATAGCAGCACAGGTTTCACCATAACGTTAAAAATCCTTAATTTTAACTTGCTGCTTAAGTTGTTGGAGACCCAAACATTCTTGAGTTGCTGGAAGGCTGCTCGTGCTTTTCCGATCCTTATTTTGACGTCAGCATCTGTACCATCTTGTTCATCTACCACGCTGCCAAGGTAAACAAAACTGTCCACCTCCCAACGGCTTCTCTTCAAGCATAATGGGTGATGTACTGGTGGCATTAACCTTGAGGATTTTACTCTTCCATATGTGTATGTTGAGACCCATGCTAGCAGAAGTGCAGGGACAATGTTTGTTTTCTCCTGCATCTGTTGTTGGGTATGTGCAAGAAGGGCAAGATCATCAGAAAAGTCAAGATCATCAAGTTGATCCCACAAAGTCCATTGGATGCCATTCCTTTTCTGCTGTGTAGATGTTTTCATCACCCAGTCAATGGCTAACAGGAACAGGAATGTGTGACAGCAAGCAACCTTGTCTCACACCAGTCTTCACCTGGAAAGCATTTGTCACCTGCTGACCATGGACAACTCGGCATTTTATCCCTTCGTACATGTTTCTGATTATATCAGTAATCTTCTGTGGCTCCCCATAATGCCTTAGCAATCTCCAACGGGTTTGCCTGTCAACACTGTCGAAGGCTTTTTCATAGTCAACAAAGTTGACTTAAAGTGGCGAGTTCCACTCTAGTGACTGCTCTAGAATGATGTGCAGTGTCGCTATCTGGTCAGTGCAGGATCTGTTGGTGCGAAAGCCAGCTTGTTGGTCCCGCAACAGAGGGTCTACAGCGCTTTTCATCCTGTTAAGTAGTACACGGTTGAAAACCTTTCCTGGGATGAACAGCAGGGTGATCCCTCTGTAGTTGGAGCAGGAGCTTAAATCCCCCTTATTTGGGATCTTGATAAGGTATCCCTCTTTCAAATCAGAAGGAACTTGCTCCTCTTGAAGGTGAGTTAGTATGAAATGTATGCCAGACAGACGCGCCAGTCACGTACACTAACACAAATATACATACCCACACAAATATTTACTTAAAAGGGCTTAATATTATTTTTCAATCGTAATGATGGCTTTAGAACTAAATAATATTTTATAACAACATAAATTCACATGCGGAAGAAAACTGAGAGAGAACAAAGAAATAATGTAAATAAAAAAAAAGAGGAAGGCAGAAACTAGAAAATACAGCCAGACAGACTCTAATGTTAATTGATAGATAGACAGATATGAAAATAGATAAATAGATGATACAAAATATATGAAATATTATAAATAGGTGATAAGGAAATGATAGATAGAAGACTAATAAAGGATTGATAGGTAAAATGAATGATAATTAAATGACAGATACAAGATAATTTATTGTTGATCAAAAGATGGTAGTAAGTTTAAGTAAGTAGTAATACTGACAAGTAAATAGATGGATTTTTAAATCAGCAGGTATGTATTTAGGAACGTAGAATGATAAAAGTAGATAAATTGAGTAGAAAGGTAGGACGTTCTATTATTCATTAGATCGGTTGGTAAATAGGTTGACTAACGTGTACGTAGATAGTCTAAGATAGTATGGTATATACAGAGGCGTCACTAGGCTTGGTGTCACCCGGGGCGGTAGCTCATGGTGTCACCCCCTCACGACTTACCCCATAGAACTCCTCCGATTCTTCCAGTGCCAATTAACGGGAACATATAGAATTTTACATTTTGGTGTCACCCACTTGTGATGGTGTCACCCGGGGCGGCCCGCCCCCACCGCACTCCCTAGTGACGCCACTGGGTATATATATAAGGAGTTATTTATTTACAAATATTGCCCATGATGAAAACCAAAGTACCCGTCGAGGGTCAGATTATCCGAAGCGACCGTTTCTTCCCCCTCACCAGCAAACGTTAGTGAGCGGTACCGGTATAGGGCCAGGAGCGCCAGTACGGATTAGCAAAGGGTGTCGTGAAGAACGCAGTGGACGCCAGCTCTGAGGAAACCTTCCAGTGGGGGTAACACCCTAGGTAGGCCATTGATGATCCCGCGCTTTGCGGCAGTCCTAACCATGGAGACCCGTGTGCCTTGCCGGGGTGGCGCCGAGCTTGTAGCGAGTCGAAGTAGGAAATTCCACCCCTCCTTGTGAGTTCACTTATAGTGGGAGGCATTTTCGACAATGTCCTGGATGCCCAGGCGGCCGCTTCAGAAACAACCGTTCCGTGCGGAAGTGATCCACAGCTGTTAGTTTCACTTGGGCGAGGGCACAGGGTGGCTGGGAGGGTTTTCCGGGAAAGACCCATGAAGAGCATTAGGCTCAGGGCTGCTGATTATATTCCACATGTAGGTCAACATGTAGCTTCATTTAAAAATTAAAAAAAAAGTGAGGGAGTAAGTAAGCAAGAGAAAAATATAATAGAGAGAAGGAGAGAGAGAGAGAGAGAGAGAGAGAGAGAGAGAGAGAGAGAGAGAGAGAGAGGAGAGAGAGAGAGAGAGAGAGAGAGAGAGAGAGAGAGAGAGAGAGAGAGAGAGAGAGAGAGAGAAGTAGAGGAAATGAAATAAAGAACAAGGATGTGAACGAAAAAAAATTACAAAAAAATTACAAAAAACAAAAAAAAACAACAAAAAAAACAACAAACACAAAAAACAACAACAAAACAACAACAAAAAAACAGAGAATGAGAGAGAGAGGGAGGCAGAGTGAGACAAACAAAGAGAGAAAGAGAAAACGAGAATAAGAGAGAGAGAGAGAGAGAGAGGAAGAAGAGACACAGAGAGAGAAGACGTGAGAGACAGAGAGAGAGAGAGAGAGAGAGAGGAGAGAGAGAGAGAGAGAGAGGAACAGAGAGAGAGAGAGAGAGAGAGAGAGAGAGGAACAGAGAGAGAGAGAGAGAGAGAGAGAGAGAGAGAGAGAGAGGAGAGAGAGAGAGAGAGAGAGGAACAGAGAGAGAGAGAGAGAGAGAGAGAGAGAGAGGAGAGAGAGAGAGAGAGAGAGAGGAGAGAGAGAGAGAGAGAGAGGAACAGAGAGAGAGAGAGAGTGAGAGAGAGACAGAGAGATATATCTTGTCATCAAAGACTTCTACTGGTCCTCGCACAGCGCTCACACTTCTCGAGTTCCATCAGCCGCCGTCCAGGTCTGAAAGTCGTTGATAGTGTTGAGTGGGAGAGTTAGCCCCCCTTGTGCATAAAAGCGCGAGCAGGGCTCCTGGGCTGTGTTGTATTTCCCTCTGTTGTATGTCACCAGGATACTTTATAGGAGATCTTCTGTTCCTTGTGTGTTCAACACTTGCTGTGTGACTAGAGTCCTGCCATTGTTCAGGGTTAATATAAATATTCCTTTCAAGATTTGGAGCCTGGAAAAAATAATAATGTGCAAATCAATGTGTGAGAGATTTTTGGAGATCAAAAATATAATTTTTTTTTGAAAATCAGAAATGTTTTTCCTTTGTATATGTTAAAGAAAAAAATCTTGTACATTCTTTTTTGTAGCAATCTGGCTCATTTTTGTTTGATTGGTGTATTTTTATATCTAATGAGTCACATTTGGAATTTTTTAAAAGGATCATACTTTTTATAAAAAGCTAGCAAAAACACACAATATGGTCTTGCTATTTGAATATTGACAACTAGACGCCCCGCGGCTTAGCATACGCCGCAGACTTGCTCATGGAGAGTTCTTTTACCCCTTTAATGCACTTTTTTAGGGCGCCTACGGCGCCGACCTTTTTCAAAAGCCCAACTAACTTGTCCTTGTTTGATCAATACGAAATATTAAACTTTCTGAAATGCACACAAAGTATTTTATAATAGGGGTTGTAGGGCGCCTATGGCGCCCCCTTTGTTTTAACCATCATCAAATCCTCTTTTTACATTGTTCCCTTTTTACAAAATTAAAATATCAGCGAAAACAATGACGTCATAATTTTTTTTTACAGCGCATATTTAATTTGCACACCTTTTGATGCATTGGTGGAGTAATTTGGTGCGCTGCTTTCTAAAATTAGTATCTGTTGAACATACTTGCAGCTTGTCTCGCAGGGTCCGACCACGAAGAGAATTATATATATTATATAGATAGATGAGACATTATTATTCGGGTCAGGGTTTTTGTTTTGTATCTTTGGTGACATTCCCTTTTTTATTTTTTGGATGCAGATATTCATGAGTTTCTTTAACACTTTGCTGACTTTAAGCGTCATTTTTGTGCTCCTAAATATAATAGACTAGGTTGTGCTGCGGCGCCTTGGCGCCTGCGGTGCTCACTTTTTTAAGGACGCCTACGGCGCCAACCTTTTTACGGCGAGAAATTTTAGAAAGCAGCGCACCAAATTACTACACCAAAAAATAACTCTTTTCGAACGTCCGCATGAAATTGTTCAATTATTTAATAATAGTGTTGAGCAATGTTCCCTTTAAGCTGCGCGGTTGCGCGTCCACGCAGACATCTGACTGACGCCGCGCAGCAGTTTAGAACTACCGCGCAGAAAATTTGGTAAAATATTGCACAAAAAATGTATGCTGAGAAACTTTGCACACGAGTTTTTTTTATCTTTGCACACGGACCAACGAACCTTAGAGGGAACATTGGGAGGGTGTTTAATGTTAATCTGGAAACCAAAATGATTATGATTATTAAGTCTATATATATTCACACACAAAAAAAGCAGAGTGATATCCTCAGCATACGGCAGGATAATTGAGGGTGAATATATATATGATATCATGGGCAGGGGCGGATTAAGACTGCACGGGGCCCCTGGCTGCAATTCAAACTGGGGCCCTATCCAGCCAGTGTACCTTTAGATAAAATGATTGCTAGCAGCTAATATAAGACTTTAACTTGTAAATATTCATCCAAAATGATTATTCATGATAAAACCGAATTCGAAGAAATAACTTTTTGCCGGTATCCTAAAATTGAGTGCAAAAGACAATTTATAAAATTAAAAAAACACATGAAAAAAAATATTCATATCCCACCCGGGGATCGCACCCGCCACCGCTTGCACCATAAGCCTTAGTACTTCACATTCGGCCACGAGAGCTCATTTGGGGTTGAAAATTTAAAATATATATATACTATTCTTTAATAATTTCTGTTATTGAGCCTATCAAATCAGGTTTTTTGACTGCTAAGACTATCGTGTGGGAAAAGAGATCATTTTAATAGATGAGATTTTATTAATTTATCATATTTTCAGCAATTCTTGTATACATTTTTTCCACATTTATTATAAAATATGCTAAGTTTGGGGGCCCTAAATCATCGGGGGCCCCTGGCTTTAGCCCGTTCAGCTTAATCCGCCATAGGTCATGGGCTTATGAGACCTTCGTGTGTTCTCGGGCAATAGAGTATCATACAATTTATTGATGACGTCATTTGGTTGGATAAAGTTTCAGTGAGGCTAGCGCTTAGTTTGGGGTAATATTAAAGGCCATAGGTTGACCTTGGGCGTGGAGTTTTGTGGATGCGCTACAATAAAGGAACATAATAGTTTTCTTTTTTAAGTGTGCCATAAACAGATGTAAAGTCGAAAATGTTAAATTTAGTTAAAAATTATATGCAAATACGGACAGGTCTTTAAAGTTAATTGGGATAAATGTTATGGGAAAATGAAACGTGAAGAAGGCATTCAAATAGCATGAACGCGTTTGAAACGCAATTAATGATTTTTCCCTGCCTTAAACGGACCTTGTCCTATTTGTAATGCAGATTTGAATGGTAATACAGATAGAGATGAAAAAAACTAATACTTTGTTTATTACTGCGCATAGGTTAAAAATAATTTAAAATTTAATTTAATAAAGCATTTAAAACAAAGAAGATCATTCACAGTAATACAAAAACGTCAACATCGTAACAGATTAAATAAAGGTAAACTTTGGGAGACGATTTTAAGGGAAGAAATGATTTTACGATTAGAAAAACTGTCGATAAAAAAATCTGAGCGTAAAATTTAAGTCTGTAGCTATCATAAAGGGGCTCCGTATAATATTATGAAACAAAGTGGGTAAAATATAGAAATAAGTAAGGAGTATTAATAAATGAGCCATAACGTACGTTTTTATAAATCAGAAGTACTGTTGCACTTAGAGTGCAATTTATTAATTGCTTTAGGCTAGAACTGTATTAAATTGCAAATATTATTTTTTGGTTGTTGTTGACGTTTAAGGTAATGAATTCTGATGTAAGAATAAAATCATTCGTATTTATTTTGTAATAATATCTTATCTTATCTTATCTGTTTACAGACGCTCCTTCTATACAGAAGATTATTGCGTCCTACGCTTATCTATGGTTTGTGTTTAGTCCTGCATTTTTATTAGAGATTTAAATGTTGATAAAGTGTTGGTTTTCCTGGATTCTTCAGGCAACCCATTCCACGCCCGAATTCCGGACGGGAAGAAGGAAAACTTGTATGTGTTTGTTCTTGCATACGGAATAAGAAAGGTGTTTTTATCCTTATGTCTATCTGAGGGTTGTATTAAGTTATCTTTGTGTTGTATTTCTAAATTAGAATTAATTGCTTTATGTATGATTACTACTTTGCTCTTGGTTCTTCTATCATCTAGTGTTTCAAGGTTTAATGATTTAACTAATGGTGTTATTCTTGTCAGTTTCGAATATTCTCCAGTAATGAATCTGGCAGCTCTTTTTTGAATTTGTTATAGTTTATCAATGTTTTCTTTGGTGGATGGGTCCCATACAGAAGATGCATATTCTAGTACAGGTCTCACCAAAGTGAGGTAGCATTTTAGTTTTATATCTCTATTACATTTGTTAAAGTTTCTTTTTATAAAGCCTAAGGTTTTGTTTGATTTTTTAATAACTTCATTGACATGGGGATTCCATGATAGTTTCTCATTTATTAAGACTCCTAAGTATTTTGCATCTTTAGTTTGGGTCAGTTCTTTTCCATGAATGTAATATTTTGAATTTATTTGTTTCTTTTTCTTTGTTACTCTTAACAGTTGACACTTTTCTGGGTGGAAAGACATACTCCAGTTAGTTTCCCATTTTATCAATTCATCTAAGTCTTTTTGTAAAATTTTGCTATCTTGTTCTGATTTAATTGTTCTATAGATTATACAATCATCAGCAAATAACCTAACTTTTGTACCTGTTGAGATGTTGTTGGGTAAATCATTTATATAAATTAAAAAGAGTAAGGGACCTAGCACAGTTCCTTGTGGAACTCCTGAGTTAACCTTTATTGGTGCAGATTTAGATCCATTAATTATTACAGTTTGCTCCCTGCCCAAAAGGAAGTCTTGGATCCAGTGATGTAAGGAACCTGAGATTCCAAAGATTACTTGTGTCCAAGATTACTTGTGTTTTCTTGCGCACTTGTAATATTTGTTTTTATTCGCAGTGCATCCATAGAGTCCCGTAGTAGGTAATAACCCCAACGTCTCTGACCAACAAACATTTCATGGGAGGGAACTGCGGGTTAAAAGTTGTCTTTCTAGTGATTAAAGGAACATACACGAATAAGTAAATGAATCAATGGTAAATGTTCAATGCACACAAAGCTCAAAATTTTAAATTTCAAAATAAAGAAGACAAATAAAAAAAGGAAAATGTCAAATCATCCAAGAAACGATTCAAATACTAATAAGGACACCGCCCCCCAAACCCCGTGCAGAATAGAGACTTTAAGTTGGAACACGCGCAGGACAGCCAAATGGTAGACTAAAGGTTGAAGAGCCGGATGTTGGACCTAAAACGAGGAGTATAACGAAGACATGCTTGATTTTTTAAAAAGAAAAATAAAACACGCTATTTAGTAATTGAATTATGGATTTCCAGCAAGGACGTGAAGTCAAGTCATGCTGTTTGTTACGCTTGACCACCGAGGCTAATGGCAGCCACTGGTTGGGAGGTAAAACGTGCTCTTAACTGATACAAAAATCAATCACAACAAAAGTACAAGTACCCTAAATATAGGCTTCAACTCATTAATTAAATTATCAAAAGTTATTTTTAAAGGAAGGAATGTAAATAATTTAAAAGATAATAATAAACTTAGCTTTAACACCTCACAAACTTTAAAAATATTTAAACTGTCCCCGCAGGCCACTCACAAATACAATAAGTTTAGAAGTCACCTATCTATCTATATAATTTTGCGTATTAATTCTAGAGCTTAAGTCTTTACTCTAATACTCATATTTCCATCATGTAGAGCGTTGTTAAATAATCGTTGGTCTGGTAGAGTGTTTTTTTTAAAAATGATTCATAATTTGTCCAATTTGTTTCATGAAAGGATACGGATTCCATACGTTAGCTGTAGGATTTAAGGATATAAAGTGAATACATATTTTTTGTTTCGTCTCTAAAATAGACTTTAAAGTTTTAATTTAAGTTAAAGGGATTCGATCAAAAACGAATTTACTTAGAAGTAGAATGCACGTACCTGTTCTGAATAAAAAATCTCCATCAAATGTAGTCGTATTTCACGAATCCTTGGAGATGAGGCTACTATAATTAAATGTCATTATTAAGAAAATTACCAGTACACGAACCCACGTTAACGCACAGCGAAACCTAGACATGTGAAACATTATCTATGTTAGCCATCAGCAAGTCAACGGCTCGGTTAATGCAGTTCTGCGTCAAGCTATTTTGCAATGTTTTTTGACTTGACTCGGTACTGCGTCCTTTATTTAAAACGTTTGTAAAAAAATATATAAGAGATGGAATAAAACTAAGAGATGGACAGTTTAAATGAACTTTCAGTTGTATATTTTAAGTTAGACAATCTAGAATTTATTCAGACCTCTAGTCTTCATTTAGAACATTCAATCTTTATCTAGACATCTAGTCTTCAGTTTGACCTCTAGTCTTCCGTAAAACCGTTTTGGCAATAGATAGTCTGGTCACTCTTCTTGATAAAATGTTTACGTATGTACCGTGTATTGAAGGTATACTAAAGCTTGCAGGCAAGCACACTCTAATAGGTAAAGCTTGTCTCTGTGCTGTAATGAAAAGTCAAACCACGCAATTTACCTACTTTGTGTTGTTCCAATTATAAGTTAACATAAGGTATACTAAATTTGAATATCTCTCAAGATCGCATAATGCAATGAACTGAAGTAAATCAATCACTGTGTGTGGGGAGTGTTACTTGTAAAACAATTTTATAATTGTATCACTTTTACAGAGGCTAACTTGCCTGTAGATTGTTGATAATGACTCGCCTGTGAAGTGAACGTAGATAAATGACGTAGGTCTTTCATGTAGATTGTCTATCACAGTGATCATTTTTTCGAATGTTGAGTTGATAGCTTATTGACCAACGACTCGTTAATGACCTATCTCTGGCATAAAGAGTGCTGACCATTAATGACCTATGTTTCTCCTGTAAAGTGCTGATATGCTAACGGCGAATGTCGTCAATGCCAGACGATACGCCAACACCGTGGATCACCTCACCCCACGAGACCTGATGCATATCTGAGCCAGGGGGATTACCAATGGCCAGCTGGAGCGTCAGTGAGAAAATGGTAAGACGTTTTACATTAGAGTTATTTATTTGGGGTTATTTTAGAATAGTGTCATTTTTTGTCATTTTAAAATAGAGTTTTCATTAAATTTCAATTATCGCTTTTCAGAATAAAAGATAATGTGTTGGTCTAATTTTTTAAAAAGTCTACCGTTCTCAATATATACTATAAAATTGGCTAACAAAACTGTCTATTTTTTAATGGACATGAAGATGTTCAGCGACGGGGATGAGGCGGAGTTTTCATGGATGAACAGCATTATGAAGATTAAAAATAGACTGCAGCAAACTCCATCTTGACTGATTAGACAAAACCTTAGTAAAAGAAGTGAAAAAAATGGGCTTTAACTAATTATTCATATAGAATATTCATAATCCCCCTCATCCCTTTTTTGCACACATTCACTCAATGCACTTAGTGTTTGCTTCCTTTTATAAACTTTTCTTTATTCGCTCTCTGCTAAATTTGACAACGACGCAGTTCCAATTATTTGGGATTGCAGAGTTGATACAGCAGTGAAACGTCCACAAAGATGTTAGTGTGTGCTTATCATTAGATCAGCCACTAATGGGCACCCGCTATAGAAATCTATTTCTCCTCCCACCTTTGCGTGGGGTCTCCTCAGCTTCCACAGCGGAATTAATTCACTGTCTTGTTGCCGGAGTTTTTATTTATCTTTAAGTGGAGGGAATAAAACAGAGTTGTCGTCGCTGGTACATTTGTTGGCAAATGATTCTCGTGCAGCAAGTCTTTTTCAAATAATTGTGAAGAGAGATGATAACTTAGAACATATAATATGTCAAATTGCTGGCTCGCGGGCCACATCAGGCCGTCGTGCAATTATATCCGGCCCCGACAGCTCTTGGCCGACGGATCGTCTTATCCCTCGCGATATATAATTTTAGGCAAAAATACTTTCAATAGCCCTACGATATAAAATGAACATCAAATTCTCTAAACATTCCAAAATATTAAAGAACTAAGAGAAACGTTATGGTCTATTCAGATCCACGCGTTGTTGTAAAAACTTAGCTTACTCCGAAACAAATTCATACGACGGTTTAGGGACTTTAAAGCATAGAAAAGTAATTTGAGCTGTTTCGTAATCAATTTCACACAAATGTGGAAAATGAACCTGTTACTTTACAGATGTAGCCAAAAGAGCTGCAGTGTAATGGGGCACATAAAGCAAATAAACACAATATGAGACCTGCAATCTTCACTCGTTGCGTTCATGAAGAGATGCCCCCAGGTTCGTAAACGTGCAGCTAGACTCTTGAGCATATATGGTAGCCCATATCCATGAGAACAGATGCTCTCTGTAATGAAGTTTAAGAAAATAGCACTCGGGATTTGTCTCACTGATGAAAACTTGCTGTCCATGAGAACCTCAATGACACAAAACATTTTTCTTAACGTAAATGAACTTATAGCCAAGAAAAGATGCCAAAAATCTAGTTCTGACAAACGAGCTTAAGAGCGAAAATGGATATGCTATTGATTTTCTATTATTAATTTTTTTCTTTTGGTTTTATTATTTTTCTCGCTTATTGAATGTTTATTCTGTTCGGACCCCAACCTTACGTGTGATTTGAGTTTTGCCCCTTGAGCGATTGACTTTTGACACTCCTGCCTAAGTAATTAGATACGGAATGTACGTATGAGTTTCTTATATTGAACATGTATTTAATAGGGTTAAAAAACAACATCCTTTGTAATTATATTCCATACTGTTTTGTTTTTTATATTTACCTTGTTCAAAGTCAATAATTTAATTAGCAGTTTTGGGAATTTTTATGTCCAAGCTTATAATCAGTTTTTTCTGATAGTTCAAGTTCCACTTTTGAAGAAGGTCACTTTAATTTGAGATCCTTAATAATGATGTTTTTTTTAACGCTCAGTTACCTATTATCTTTTAAAATACCCAAATCAACAAAGTGGTGGTGATGAGTGAGGCTAATCGCCACATAGCCTTTTCTGCACCTGCACTTTGCGTCGGACTTTGTTCTTTCCAAATTCAAAATTTATGAAATTCAGACATTATAACAGAAATGCAGAAGGTTAAAAACATAATAGATTTTCTTTTTCAACTTCAGCCAAATGATTTTTGACCATGAGACGGCAGCGAGTGGTCTTGGAACCACTGTGAATGTATCATTTTTCATTAAACAAGTTATTTAAAATTAAATCTTTGCATATCAATTGTTCCCAAATCAAGGGTAAACAATAAGAAATGATCTCCACAAAAGCAATTACTAGCAGTCCTTTCTTTCGTTCATTTCTTTGTTGCTTCCCTGAAGCAATTCATTTATTTACCCTGCGCATAAATTTAGGTTTCCTTCGTCTTAAATGTCTTCGTGAAAAAAAATCCAGGCCTACTTGTGGCAATAGAGGATATATGCGAAGCTAAGGTATGGTGAATAGACTACAGAATCTCAGGAACTTGAAGTAAGAAAAAATTAAAATACAAATACATTTACGTGTTATTATTTATTTAACTTTGAGATAATATGTGCAGGAGATTAGGTGCTTTAAGCCACGTAATACTCAATACATGAATACATAAGAACAGTACGAAAGGACTGAATTTTGCATAACATTGTAAAAAAAAGGTTGTTTACATTTGCCCTTGCAAAACCGGGTTTATGGCTTGGTTTAAATAAATTTAAGCAATTTTTTATTGTAAGTTTTGTATATTTTATAAACGTTTTTTTACGAAAACAAAAAAGTACGCACACATAGACTCCCCCCCAAAAAAGTCAAAAACAAACACACAAACACAAAAACACACACACACACACACACACACACACACACACACACACACACACACACACACACACACGCACACATACACAGACACACACACACACAAACACAGGCAAAATATAAAGAAAAAATAGCTCATTTCGACCATTTTTTAAAAATTGGTCGTGAGATCACCATAGGCCTATTAACATCAAAGCGTCTATTTTTAACAATAACAAGACATCTGGAGGGACAAACAGGCAACCTAAATGTGAACCAAAGATAACAATCTTTCATTTATTGGTTCAAGTTACCGTAGCACTACCACTAACCATTAATTTTATTGTTTTATGATATTTAATGAGTTTTTGAATGAATGTAAGAGCCCACCCACAAAGTACGTATTTTGTGTATGGTCATAAAGCGATCAGGAGTTTTTTGAACTGCTTGTTGTATAGAACTAAGGAACTAAAATATAAACAAAGGATCTCTTAAAACGTTTTAACCAGATTTGATGATTTTTTCTTTTTGTATAGGTGGATAGTGGAGTATCGATAGATCCGCTGGGTTGGTCTTTGTTTTGATGCCATGCTGAAATAATTAACCTTAAAAACACTTTTTTAAAACTAGTCTTATATTAAAAATGCACAAATTTTCTACTTTTTAGTCTACGCATTTTACAGTAAGTGCAAAGCCAGCTTACCTTTTGACTATAAATCCCTTATATATGAGACATAACTAAAAGTAGTGATTATGTTCAAACGTGACATTTACAGACTGAAACAGAATTATCTCCCCTGGTTTTTATCTCCCCTGGGCGCAGGGACGGTAGGGGGTGTGAACAGTGACGGTCGGCGTCAACGCGTGAACTGGGCACGTGAGAAAATTATAAACAAATAGTTGGACGGACGGTTCCGATTAAACTTACAAAGCAAGCTAATATAAGACTAGTAATAAAACAAACCCGTAAAAACAAAGTTTTTGACTATAAATCCCTTATATATGAGACATAACTAACAGTATGGATTATTTTCAAACATTTACAGACTGAATCTGTCTTAACTCAAGTTTGCTACATAACCCTAGGGGGAGGGGAGGGGTGGGTGGGAGGGGGAGAGGGGAAAAGTCTGGTCACCGATTCGCTTGGCCGAGCTCAGCGTGACGCGTAAAATGTAAACAAAAGCATCCCGTCGCTTCGATGGGTCGCCTCAATGCGTCAACTCGAACTTTCACGTGGGAAAAAACAATAACAAACCGTGAATTTGAATTACATACCTCTTATAAGGATAAACTAAAAATGCATTAATTTAATTACGGTACGTTCGATCGATCTGAAATTTTGATACGATGCATTGTTAGGTTAGACGGGTCAGTGGGCCAAATTTCAGCTCGATCGAATCACGGGAAGTGGGTCATTTTCGACTTTTGTTTTTCCGCCCGCCCAGCCCATGAGATGATGAGATGGCGACAGACAGAGATGGCCGCGAAGTTAATATAAGGTATTTAATAAAACAAATCCGTAAAAACAAAGTTTTTGACAATAAATCCCTTATATTGATTATTTTCAAACGCTGCAAACATTTACAGACTGAATCTGTCTAACTCAACTTTGCTTCATAACCCTGGAAAGGGGGGGGGTGGGAGAGGGTGAAAAGTCTGGTCACCGATTCGCTTAACCGAGCTCAGCGTGACACGTAAAATGTAAACAAAAGCACGCGGTACTTCGATGGGTCGCCTCAACGCGTCAACTCAAACTTTCACGTGGGAAAAAAAAACAATAACAAACCGTGAATTTGAATTACATACCTCATATAAGGATAAACTAAAAATGCATTTATTTAATTACCGTACGATCGATCGATCTGAAATTTTCATACGTTGCATTGTTAGGTGAGACGGGCCCGTGTGACAAATTTCAGCTCGATCGGATCACGGTAAGTTGGTCATTTTTGACTTTTGTTTTTCCGCCCGCCCGCCCAAGACAGACAGACAGAGAGAGATGACGAGACGGCGGTGAAGTTAATATAAGGGATTTAAAAATACTAAAGAAATATAGACATAAATAATTAATAAGCATGCAGTACTTGGTGAGTTAGCGTGGAAAATGTATCGCTCCTATATAAATGCATTCAATTCGTTGTTGTTTGTTTTAACATTCTTTTTATATCTTTAGGACTTGAGAAATGATCCCTCTAATGTTCATTGGTCCGTGTGCAAAGTAAAAAAGTCACGTGCAAAGTTGCTGAGGATTCATTTTTTTGCAATATTTTACTAAATTTGCTGCGCTGTAATTCTAAACGCGGTCAAATATCTGCGCGGCCGCGCAACCACGCAGCTTAAAAGGAACATTGGACGTGAGGCAAGAATTTTTAAAGGCGTAAACGTTCAAAAGTTTTAAATGGTAACTGCGAGATGCTCCCAAGAAAAATGTCACCATCTTAGAATAACAAAGTTCTATGTGAACTTTTGATCGCATCCCTGTGTCCATCGTCTGACTCGTGATGTTAATGTTGCGCATGTGTGAATTCCCCGACGCAACTCAATGTGCGTCAACGTAATTGTTTTCTTATCCACAAAAGAACATCTCACAATGAACTTTCTTTGGACCTATCTATTCAAAACAGGATCTGGATTTGCGAACATTAGGAACACTCGGTAACAATACTTGCATTTTCCATCTACCGAATGTGTTTGACAAATATATAATACGATTATATATTATACATAGTTCTGCCACATTGTCCCCTCGACCTGGTTATTTTGCCAAAGCTTGTCCAAGCCCCTGAGCTGGAATGAAACAGATACAGATACGTACGTTGTGATCATTCTGCGTGGACTAAAATTTGGGGAGGAAGGAGAATGACACATAACGTTTTTAAGAAAGTTAGAGTGGAAGAACAAATGAATAAATAAAGCATTGGATCGAGATGAAAGTGAGAGGAGAGAGTGATTAAGATATGAGGGAAGGACAGAAATAATTTATGGAGTATGGAGTAAGATAGAGGCTTCAGCAGTAGTGCCTAATAAAACTATATATTAGAAATTTCTTACAGTAGGGAAGTTATTTGAACAAGATATTTAGATTATATAAAATTAATTAGTATTGTTGATAGTGTTCCAAGATTGATCAACATGCTCTAATGTTAACGAATATAGACTTTTGCTAACTGTGAAAACTGTAACTCTGCGACTCCAGAATAAATAAATTCAAGTTAAAGATATAATGATCATTGAGAAAATTTTGAAGAATTTAACTCGAAATATAGTACTGTCCATCAGCTGACAACGCGGTTATATGTTTTGGCCATTTAACGCTCTTCCCATTTTTATTGTCGTGGGTCATCAAAAAACATGAAACAGAACAGGAGGAGTTTGTGTCGTGTGCAAGAGAGAAATCTGGTTAGAATTTAAGCCCGAAAGACCAAGGTAACAATAAAACTTTAATTTTGTTTGATTTAAGGATCTAATTAAAATAATTGTGCTCTATGCGTTTCTATGCACATGTCGGACCAATGCTAATTCCGACATCCGGGGATCCCATATATTGAAAGAGTTTTCCGAGGCAAAGAATTAACAATAAAAAAAATCAGGAGTTCATCAAACCGAACGAACAAATAACAACTAACAATTCAGACGATGGATAAACCTGCAATCGAACATTTATTGAGACATGTGTGTCCTCTTACACATGGGATATGGAACTTCTAATTGTCAGTTTTTCATGAGTTTTCTCAAGTGTTCTTATACTGCAAACGCCGCGAGAGTAAAAACTGCTCAAGTGGAAATTCTGGGTAATTTGTTTTTCGATCTGTTCGCTTGATGTTTCTACCACGATTAAGGAACTGGAATAAAATTGTAAACGAATTCTTTGTTATCAAGAGGCAAGTTGTGAATTTTAACAGTGCACTTTTATTGTTAGTGGTGTCTAAATACTCTGTTTACTTGTGATATGAATATCAGCAACTTAAGGCAGAATATACTTTACTTTCCTGAATGGATGGATCGCTCTAAACCAAATTTCTTCAATTTCAACTCGCTAATCAGTGTTGAAATTTTTTGTATTTTCTAGACTCATGATTATTTGCGGTCCAAAATCCGAATGTCGTTGCCATATATATATATATATATATATATATATATATATATATATATATATATATATATATATATATATATATATATATATATATATATATATATATATCCATGTAAAAAAAATAAAGCAGTAGGCTAAGACAAACGGCTCTACATTTATCTATAAGTTCTTCTTCGGCAGCAAAAACTTTATAGGCAATTGGAAAAATTGTCGGATATATCCATTTCATGGGGAGGGTGGAGGGAGGAGCTTGGTTTGTAATGTATTGTCGATAATTTCGGCATCTTCAGCCGCCATTTAATTTTCGTTAAAATAAAAATATAAAACTTTTCGGAACCCTTATTTTACACCCCCGCTGTCGTGGCTCATATTCTGAGTGCTCTCTTTTAATTTAAATTAAAATTCGCAGCAATGATATACCACACGTTTCTGTTTATTGAATTAAAATAATTTCACAGAAAATGTTTTATTGTACTATTATAATACTAACATTTCTATCCAGATATAAAAAAAACACATAAATTCCGCTTTTTACCTTTGTTGAGCTCGTGGATTTGTCTGTTTGTTTTCGATAATTTTTTTAAAGGGAAATTTAAAATTTTCAACCTAATAAGTTTCTTTTTATTACATTGCCTTTAGACAGTTTCCTCTATTGTTACGCAATATGATTTAAACATAATTTTGAAAATATGTTTAAAGTTCGATGTTAAAGTTCCCTGTATTTGGGCCTAAACTATAAAAATAAAAACATTTCAGACTAATATTGCGGTATTCGCTTGTACGTCATGGAGGGAAAATGTTATACCATATCGTAGGAATAACTTTGAGCGAGATACCAGAGATAACAAAATTCTACCAATGAATAGCATAACTATTGAGAATGGGATCGGCAATGGGATGGGATCACATTTGGCAATTGAATCAATTATGGGAACGCGGTCCCAAACTTTTGAAGCGATCACATTTGGAAATGGCGTCCTCTGGGTAATGGTATCTTCATTGGGAACGGGATCCATCGAACTGATTTATTTTGGTGTGAAAAAGAAGGAAACATCGACTCAAAACACAAACGCTCTCAACCGTTACGAGCCTGTAATAAAAAAAAGACGAATAACAGTTTAATGGCTAAATCTAAAATGTTTGACCTCAGCCAACAAACGTAAACCGACATCAAATATAAATAAGAATTACCGACAAAAACAAACCAATGAACAGCCGGTCGTAAGTTCCGGTTGACCTGCATACATTGCACCGAGAAACCGGCATCTAAAAAAGTCATAAAGCGTTTTGGGATCGTTGGCTTCCAATTACCCAATCAATAACAGATCATCAATTCAAACAAGGGTGTGGGGGGACACGCCTGCCAGAGTTTCCTCTGGAACACATTACAGCGGTTCTTACATTGCCGAGTTAGTATGAATAACAAAAAATATCGATATCTTAAAATTTTTAAAAAAAATAAATAAATTGCATCTAACAGAAAAGTAAATCGATAAAAGTATCACCAAAAAAAGTACAGAAATTACTTAACAGTAAAAGTGACCTTACTTTATTAAACTACAGTCGTAGCTCTCTAAGTCGAACTCAAAGGGACCCGAAAAAAATTGACTTACGGAGTTTTGGGGTTAAAGAAAAATGGCGCAATAAGCGCAGATTAATAAGGACAATGTTGATATTGAGTGGGGGGGGGGACAGCCATACCAGCCAGACGGCTTGACAGGAAGGATAGGCGGTGACTGATGTTTCATATGAAAGGAAGCCGACTTAACTTTGACATACCGACACCTCTGAGAAACCCCAGCCCCCCACACACACTTTGCTCCCTCCACAGTGGGATAGGGGGAGTCAGATTTTTCCTTTTACCCAAACGCCTTGGACAATTCGACTAACAAGGTTGGAAGCCAAAAATCTTCGAGTTAAGGAGATCTAAAATACATTAGTCTTATGGAATTTGGCTGGGTCCTAACAATTAATTCGATATAGCGAGGTTTTCGACTTAGGGAAGTTCGACTTACCGAGGTTCGACTGTGTTTCAAAGCTGACTGCACTCCTAATACATTGGTAGGGTTTAACAAAGAGATTCCAGATATCATATTTTTGGACTTAAATGTAACTCATTCGGTGTATCAAACCTCAATGGTAAAGTAACATGGAGTCAATTTATTTACTTGAATAACTTTGGAGATTGAGTTTCAAGTAATCTCCACAAAATCACAAAATACAATACTATAATCCGATAGCGAGCTAAAAATGCTGAATTCGCACTTACAAAACAAAGATCATCCACCAATAATATTTTTTGAATTGTTTATATAAAGTTAAAAAAAAAGAAATTAATTGGATAGTTACAGATCAGAAGATTATTTCTAGAAAAAATGTAATATATTAAAATGTTTTTAGCTAATATAACAGATATAGAGATTACGTGTTTTTTTGTTTGTGTGTTGTTTTTTTTTATTGTTTTTTTTTAATAAAAATAATAATTGGTAAATATATAGTTGTGTATAAGGTAATACATAATAATTTTTTTTTATATTAAAAATATTGTAACATTTGAACTCATCGCCGAAACAAGAATTGTTTACTTTTATAAACAAAGAACGTTAAAAAACGCTTGCTTCTAATGACTTAACTCTCTGTCTAGACATACAACACTAATAGGCCATCGAACTGCTGCGGCTCTGTATAACCTTGTTAGCAAGACTTCACTTGTTTCACGTGTTTATGCCGAAATGCCCCTAATCCTGTCCCAAAAATCCTCCAACTACACAAACGAGGGTATTTGTTTTCTAATCACTTCTATTCTTATTCCCCCATCCCCCCCACTCCAAATATACAACCTTTCTTGGAGCAGAATAACTGTATTTGACTCAAAGTTATAAACTCCGATGCGATCATACAGGTTTAAATTAGAAGGAAGACTAAATTGACCAAAAGAGTTTCAGTTGAGTAGAATGAGAGTCTTGCAATCACAGTAAGGATGCGGCCTCGAGCCCAAGCTAAATATTACACGCTTGTAGAGTTGTAGCTTTGTGACACTGAACAGTGCGTTTAAATCAATGACGCAATCGTTGAAAATATCGTTAACACTGCCCGGATGAAAACAAACCGATGTAACAAGCAAAACCGGGACATCTGAGAACTGTGGAAAAGGATCGCGTTTCATAAGCCCGCGATAAGTTGATAACGCAACCAGTTGTCGGAATGTTTATTGAATTTTGCTAAAGCTTTAAAAAATACAGAGGAATTGCTAGTCATGACCACTGAACCTTTATTTTCGGTCACTCTAGAATGTCTCTAGAATACTATGTTCATGTCTTTTAGAGTCTTTTAGATTCGGATTCGCAAATAATTTTTTTTTCTCAATGCATGTGTGGATCATTTACAATGTTTTTCAAAGCTTCTGTTCAGTGACTGATGTTGGTGTGATTGAATATCCTATATAATGGAGTAAAATGTATCACATAAAAGTCCTTTGGTTTATAAAAATTAGGACAATTTAAATAATGTATAAACAGATTTATAAAGCGAAAGATACTGTTATATGGTTTCTGACACATTGATTATTCTCATATGTAAATTGATCTTAACTTTCCTATCGTTACGTCATTTACATATAAGTATAAGAAATGGTAAGTTTAATGTTTTCTTTTTGTACATAAAACTTTAAAAACTCCAGTGTATATAAAAAGCTAAACTTATGTATACGAGCTTACATTCCACACGACTTATTAAAATAGTGCTATTGATGCGCTGGATTTGCTATTTATTAACTAACAACTTTGGTCAGACATCGTCAACAACGGAATGTTATCAGTTGACACATTGACACACCACGCTGTTGAGGGGATATTAGTGTGAATATTCCTACATGAAGTAAATACTTTCATCGACTTGACACTAAATTAACCACACAAAAAGATGCGCATGCATCTAGTTAACATTTAGAGCAGTTAAATGTTTTCCTTTGATTGTCTATTTCACCCAATCTTCACTGAACAGTGACGTGATCCAAATGCGACATTCACTGTGCACATCTTCGCACAAAATATCTCCACCGTCACGCCACGGTCAGATCATAAAAAAAGGACAAGCTCTTTGGGGCATCCTTTAAAATTAATGGCCCTTAAAAACTTAACGGTCTTCTACGTCATGTCCAACCAGCATGGGTTGGTCAAGTGCCATCAAAGGATGATGGCATGCAGTGAGTAGCTTCATGTGGTCCCATTTTTCTAACATTCGACTGTCATGATGTTATGATGGTATGCCTTCGCATGAGAAATTCACAAGGCCGGTGATGGTCTTTTTAGAAACTTGAGCTGTTTTCATAGACTGGAGCATATTACGACTTTGTTAAACACATGCATGCTTGTTAATGAATGTCTTGAAGAACGCTCCGAGCAAAGACATCACTCAGTTTTGATAGTTTCAGTGAGAGCAGTGATGAGAGCATGAATATCACTTAAATAAAATCAGCTACTGAAAAGGTACG
The DNA here is from genome assembly GCA_944989445.1 of Ampullaceana balthica. Lineage (NCBI taxonomy): Eukaryota > Metazoa > Mollusca > Gastropoda > Lymnaeidae > Ampullaceana > Ampullaceana balthica. The sequence continues at coordinate 804,468 of CALYLW010000216.1, forward strand.
AATAGTAATGTTGACATTGGAAAGACCAAAAGGCTTTCGCAACACGTAGTGTTGTCTTACACGTTGTTAGTATGAATCCAAGTGTTATTTTACGTAAATAATATGATTTCTATTAATTAATCATGTAAATATAGAAAGTCACATATAAGATACTTTGTCGTGAAAAACAGATGCACCAGCCTTATATGGTTCATGAGATATCACAAAATTTCACTGAAGGGTCAGATGATATCATGGATGACCGACTAATCCTTTGGGGTGGGCGAGTGAGCAAAGTTTCACTGCCTTTGTAGATTAAAATGTAGTTAAAAGTTGGGGGTTTGAGGGTGGGGGCGTGCTAGGTTTGACCCGAAGATGTCCATGCTGAATAAAAGTGGGTGATAAAAAATATTACTGAAGTTCAGAGTCTAGAAAAAAAATGTTAGTACTTAGCGCTAATTTGGAATTTAACTAGGCTTAACAAAACAGATGGGAAGAGGAGCTTGAAGGTCGGTATTTATATCCGCCATTGTCAGGAGGCTACATTTAGAGAGTAATAAATTTGCTGCAATGTCCATGCCCCACATATAAATATCATTATCTCCGATAAGTAGGCATGGTTTAATGGTTTCCGACTGATGTCTAACGCTAGGAAGGTGAAGGTCGCTGGCTAGCAGTGTGACAGAGAAATATGACAGAGCACGGCAAGTGCAGTGTAGTCAGAGCGTAGTGATAAAACACAGGGAGGAAGTATTTCCGGATAGCACAATTAGTTGAACCCCTTTCTACACACGGTGACATACGCTAAGAATGGTGTCAAGTTGGATTGGACAGTAGAATTACTCCGATGGTGTTGTTAGCTGAGTAGAAAATGACGTCTCAAATGACGTCTCAAGTGACACAAACAAGAAGAATCTACACGCACACGTCTTATAACTGCTCACGATTAGAGAATTTAATTTGGGGAGTTGCTGTGGTAAGGTGTAGAGGCTTAGGATGTGGGGATAGGTGTAAATAAAGTAATAATCCGCCTCCCGGAGTGGCAACTGTCGTTTGCCCACAAATCACATTATTTACACTCGACCTGAAGTGTATGTTATTTCTCTACGTTATATATCAGCGACTAAGCTCTTTACGTTTATTTGAATATTGCCTACCATTGTGTGGATTCTGGTTTTAAACTATAATATAAATGCCATTCCAAATGAAAACTTCCTTAATTGAATCTCGTTTCTCTTTAATTCCAATAAACAGATGTAAAAACAAAGTTTTTGACTATAAATCCCTTATATATGAGACATAACTAAAAGTAGTGATTATGTTTAAACGCGACATTTACAGACTGAAACAGAGTTATCTCCCCTGGTTTTAAAACCGGGCGCAGGGACGGTAGGGGGTGTGAACATCGACGGTCAGCGTCAACGCGTGAACTGAACAGGCACGTGAAAGAATTATAAACCAATTGTCGGTTCGGTCGGTCGGATGGTCTGATTAAACTTACAAAGCAAGTTAATATAAAGGATTTTAAATATTTAATTAAATTAAATCTAGACATGGAAAAAGTCCTAAAAAATTCACAAAAATACTATCACCGAAAATGAACATGTGTGCAAATTTTCAGAATGATTGGATAACGGGAAGGGGTTCAACATTGGGATATTAAAAATAGTCCGATTAGGGATAGTCCGATTAAACTTACAAAGCAAGTTAATATAAGGGATTTAAATAACCATATGTATTATCCGTCTGCTCTTGTTTACATTACATTCACGTGCCGAGTTCACTCCAACCCCGACCACATCAACCATGTTTAACATCAAGGGGAGATTAGTCATTTCCAGTCTGTAAATGTTTGTTGGGCAATGTGTATTATATTTGAACATAATCAATACTTCAAAACTCACCATAGCATACACTTAGACTAAAAAGAATAAAACGATTAAACTTACAAAGCAAGTTAATATAAGGGATTTAAAAGTACTTGACGTTTTGATGCATTATAAATGTTATGCAGTGGCGTATCATGTACCACCAGGGGTAGGGTGCAAACTGTTCAACTCTTTCCACGAAAAAAACCACACCTTCAGCAGTCAACTAAAAGTGGTGATCCTCTTTTTACAGAAGTTAAATTTCGCCCTGGCCACACTGCCACTTCGCACTCAATGTCTACACCACTGATGTTTTTACAGGTACACAGAACGCAATTTGGGGCAACGGGATGGTCCTCTGGAGGCTTGAGCTTCATAATAATCATAATGTAGGGCGGCATTTTTCGTCCCACGGTTGTTTTATCATGGAAGAGAGGGGAAGTGTGAAAGCTTGGTCGGCCTCATATACGCCCTTTACCTGTAGGTAAATACGTTATTAAATACCTCTAAACAGTAAAAGATGTTAACAAAGGAGAATACCTTGAATGAAGATTAGTTCCCCGGTATTTTTCAAATTAAACAAAAAACATGGCATGAATGTGTGGATGAGATACGTTTTCTGTTTACCACCAGGAAGAACGGGTCACCATTAGCCAGCTTGGGGAAACTTTCGCCGGTTAAAAAGTGCTTGAGTTTTAATGATACTACAAGAAAATGCGGCTCTAGAGTGTTTTAAACTCTCTGTTAGCACGGCGCATTAATGTGTCCCTTGTGGTCCGCTTCACTCTAGAGGCAAACTTATGGCCCGGGTACACAGTAAATGATTTTATGTGAGGACCAGTTACAAATAGTTCGTATGTAGGAATGAGCGCTTGGATATATAATAGTGTGCCGGGGAGAACTATATTAGTGTTGTGTGGTTAAATATACTGTGTGCTCATGGCGTAAACAATATTGCTGTGCTGGAGTAAACGATATTGTGTTCTGGATTTGGAGTAAAACAAAATTAATATCGTTGTGCTAAAGTAAAAAAAACAAAATCCTCACAGCACATTTTCTTATCATTGTGGTGTAACATGTGTATATTGATAAGTTTATCCTTGAAGAATATCAGTTTTATTGTGTGTGGTTTGAAATAAAATATCAACTAGCAAGACGTAGAACATTAAAAAAAAACGCCCACTTGTAACATCTTAAAGAGCTTAAGTAAATGTGAAAGGAAAATTTGATCTTAATATTAATGGAAGAAAATTTAAAAGTTAGTATTATATTAGAAAACACTCGCGTGTTTTGAAATTGTTTATAATAAGGAAGGTATAGATTAACATTCTCTGACGATTTAAATCAGATTTTTTTAACGTGTTTTCGCTCGATGATTCAAGTTAATACTTAAAACAATTTTGCACATTTTTAATACAGTTAAAAATATATATTTTCTCTCTTCCTAACATAGCTCTCAAATAGCGCTTAAAATATATTATTTGCTGAATTTTATTTTCGAGTTCATTTCTACAGTAAACAAATCATGTTTCACAATCCAATTTTCTGACTTTAGGAAAATATATTGTAGTTTTAAAATTTCAGACATAACTTAACACAGTGGTTTTACAATTTTATAATATTGAAATCATCAGTGCATAGATGCCATAGAACCAGGTTGCATCACGTACAAGAGTCTCACATATAATACATCCCTTGATGTGTCCATTCTGTTCACGTTTCTCTTTGTGTCACTTGAGTTCCCCGCTACCACTACCGGCTGGAGGCTTATTAATTGT
>CALYLW010000216.1:810592-829349 GCA_944989445.1 Ampullaceana balthica
AGAGAAATAAACATAGAAAATAAATTAACAATGCTAATTTCTTATACAAATTCACTCACACAAAAATATGCGTTATGAAATATATTTAATCAACAATTTTGCGTTGAAATTTCCGTTTTTGCCCAATTCAATTACATGTTTAATATTATCGGAGGCAAATTTTATATAGAAGAAAAGGCACGACACAGTCAAAATAACATTAAATAGATTCCTTTGTTTGGAAGTAATACATCAAAAGATCTGCCCTCTCACTAATGTTGCCCGACGACTTCAACAAAACAAGATGGCGAGCGTCTACCTAACTACCGAATATACATTAACAGCTTGTAGGGCCATTTTGGAATTCTTAACACAAACCATGACTTGTCGCTGGTCCCTTTTAGATTTGAATGCGCCAGTTAATCCAAACTTTGTGCAGAAATTCATCAACCCCCCTAGCCTTAAACCCAACAGAACGCGATGTATGACATCATATGAAACATGGAATATGTAGCTTAGAGACTATTCAGCGTCGACAAAGTGTACCCGATACTAGGGCCACATTGGACAGGAGTTGTCATTTCTCATACCAGAAAAAGTCAGGTTTTACAATTAGTTTTTTTGTTGTTGTTAAATAAAATTTTTAGGGAAGTTTTTTGTAAAAAAAAATGTTTTCAGCATCAATGTTGAAATTTGGTTTAGCATCAAAAAGTTGTAAACACGTTTTTTTTATTGGTGAAGTCCACTTACGTCACTCAAATTAACATAGAATTAAGCAATGTCTTTTGAGATAAGTCCTCACCAAATTCCAGAATAAATGATTAATATCGTAGTGAAACTGTTCTGCCTAAAAGCCACTGATACTTCCATTACTATTTCGCCCACCCTGATATGACAAGGCCTTTAAAGCCGTCGTCGATATATTTTTGGAGTTATTTGTTTAACGCACGAAATCATAACAAGTTTCTAATGTTCTATTTCAATACTTGCCAAATCTGCCCATTCGATTTGTTGACGGGTTTTATTAACTGCGCATATACTCTCGCTGGTGCACAGGTGCTAGTAAAGGTATGGGCGCACAGGTGCTGTAGGTGTGGGCCAACAGCAGCTGTAGCCATGAATCAATACCTCATCCGGCTGGAAAGTGTGCAATAAACTTTCATGGTTTCTGAAATCATCTCCTACTAATAGCTTCTCCATTAGCGAGATTTCATCAAAAGACTCGACTTTTTTTTTCAATATGACGTTGAAGTATTTTTTAACAACATATGGGCTGTCTCGACTATGACTAAATCTCTTTGAACTTTAAGTCCGATCAATAGAAGGCTGGGATATCATAATACGATTTCCCATTCATTTACTCCAATAGAAAGGTACATCGTGTAAAATGATCAAGCAAATAAATCAAGTCCCCTTTTCCGCGAACTTCAAATTAGCGTTGATTATAGAATGTAATAAGAAATTTAAATCAAGAGACAATCTTGCTGTATTGAGTCACTGTTTATCAGCATGTGGAATCGGAGTTTCAGTGATGATGTCAATCTTTTAGTTAGTATAGGTCGTTGAGATCATGGAACAATTATTTATTACTTAGCATTTGATTCTTCTCTGTTGCTAATTTTCCCGTTCGTCCGTTCATCATCAGTCTCTCATTCATTGTTTCGGAGTTTTAAAAGATTGCTTGTAGGCTGGACTGAAGACATGTGTTTGTTTATGGTTACAAGTGATATAAACTTTGTTCTTCCGAATCCCTCCTCAGAAACTCAACGCTGTTCTTTGCCATGTGATTATATTTTCTAGATACGTTATCTGTTCCATAATATATTTTATCTCCCAAAATTCATTGAGAGACAAAGGTTTGCTAGCTTTAATGTGATTAGCTGCTAAATAAATGAAGTTGAAGAAGGTTTAGGTTTCATTAAAAATAATATTAAAAAATTAATAATAATAATAAATTCAGGCATTCTTATTTATAGTGACTAAAACCATATAAAACGCAATACTGGATTGTTTTCTTGATTAGAACGTGTATACAAGAATATAAAGAAACATCGATTAATGTCATAGGGTCAATGCTATATCATTTAAATTAATCATTTACGATAGACCTTGCGATATTTTCGATTACACAATGCACCATGGGTGCAGTGAGGAATAATTTATACATAGGAACCGATTGATAATTATAAATGATTGATTGTATTTTTGGATGTTGAGATTAGGTAAAAACAAATATAAAGCAGCGCATCATTACTACATTTTAAACTCCGGAAACAACTTGAAGTTCTTGCTGATATAACTTTAGAATTGAGTGTGTGGATTAAAAAAACGTACACTTGTATGGAAGCATACTGCTGCCTCATTATTTTCGTCGTCTTAAACTCAATGTTACATCTTCATTTGATGTAGACTATCAGTAAGACCTCCAGTAGAATGTTATGAAAAGTGCACCTGTCTGTAAATCTAGCTTCTAAAGTATGACACAATCTGTCAATCCCATCGGCCTTGAACTCAGCGTTGGAGCTTTTATCTCATGTCCCGCGGGGACTAATAAATCATGAACGAAATCGGAATTGAACAAAAGAATGATGTGGTTAGTGGAAATCGGGCTATATATGGAGGGACATTAAGTTGATGATTCCTGTCTCTCTCCTTGTTTCCATCTCTATCACTCTATCTTTCTTTCTTTCTTTTTCGCATTCACCATTTTAAAAAAATTAATAAGAGACGATCTATTCACAAAATTGTTTTTCCTGCATGATGGATCAAGATTTAAGAAGCCAATTTTACAAATTGCTTTCTGAGAAAATAGGTGGATGTTACGCAAAGATTCAACCAGTAATCTCGTAAAATATTCCGGTGTTATTTATATGATAATGATGAAAGGAGGGAAAACCAAATTTCATTCTAAATAAGAAGAATAATAAGAAGAAAAAGACTGCAATGCCATTTATGTATAAATATGGCCTTGCCTGAGGTGGATAAAAACAATTCTGCCAAAAATTTTTAAAATCAAGAACATATAATTCTATTATTATAAGCGGATTGAAACTATTAATCAGGAATTTATCTCTTTGATCGTGTTGTGTCACATTTCAGTGTCCGCAAAATGGATGTATTCTGGTGGAATGTCAAAAAATTTCCGTATCCATATTTAGGTTAATTGTGAATGCTGTAAATTAGTTTGTCGAGTTGTTTCTTATACAGCTTGATCACTAAACAGATTAAGAATAAATTTCAACGCAGTTTCTCAGCAAATATTACCCATGCTACCAATCCGCATAGGTCTTTTGTTACCAATGCTACCATTCACATGCTCTCATGTACTGTTAACTGTGCTACCATTCTCCATGGGATCCGCACAGCGGTTCGCAATACCAGAGTCCTGTGACCGCTAGGCTACGCCACTCAGTTGAACCACCAGGCTCCGTCTGGCGCCAAGAGAAGACAAGCAAAAAGTCTAATTATATAAGGTAGAAAATGATACCATGTTGTACAACAGAAGGAATTCTCGCTAAGGTGTGATAATCTCACTACACTGTCACTGTCAATTACATGCTATCAGCTAATACATGTTTGCCTTTTTTTTATTACTTACAAAAGCTGCAGTGTGCAGGGAGTGCAAGTTGTTGCGGGGACTGTTAAAGTGAACTGGATTGTACCAATTAATTGATGTGTATCTTTGGTCATGATATTTGCATTGTCTTTGCTTTGTTGGTACAATAATAAAGTATTTTATTTTATTCTTATGTACAAGACATGCGTTGCCATGACCGAATCTTGATCACGGGTTAATTATAAGAATCATCTCTTAAAAAGGCAAATTGTTAAACATATGACTAGAAGTTGTATCTTCAATATCTGACAATGAAAAACTGACATCAAATATTTGAACAATATATTTTTTACTGAGGTTATACCTCAATACAAATTTTCCATATAAAAGTTCTTATTGAGATTTGTTGACCACTACTTACTACTTATTTTGTTGAGGACACTATTTCCCCTCATTAAATTTCAAGAAATCTCTTGTATCTAAAACCAGCTCTCCTCTGCAGGTGATGTACAGACAGGACATGGCTGTTCAGCCTTAAAGAGTTATGCCAATTTATTGATCAAATGAACCATGAAATGAAGCGCTGTGTTTAGAACAGTTTCTTGACTAATCTAAAAGATGGCCTAAGTCTTGTCTTGTTCGTTGTGGTTGGCATTCCTTGAAGTGTTATGGGGAGGAAAAAAACAGCTACAAGATAGTAGTTTTCAAAATCGAAAATGATTTGAATTTTGCAATTTTCGATTAATACTGTCTAAGTACACCTAATTTATATGCCACTATTTCAATATTTCAAATTGATTTGATGTTTTGGTTTCACTATACATTATACATACAAAAATACAAATTGTTTTTCCCAAAAGACATGAATTTAGAAGCACTGTTTTGATACATTTAACAGACGTGCATTTTCGTTTTCAGTTAGTGGTATAGATTTTGCCGGTTTCACATTAAAAGACCCCCCCCCGGGGCCCATGGCCAGTAGACACTAATGCCACCCAGTGAGAACTAAAATTTTACCGTATCTGCTAAGAAAATAAATTAGCATTTGGTTAAAAATTACGCTTAACAAATTTTGGCGCCTGGTGCGGACCGCCCTTTCATAGTGGCTACTGGGCCTTAATTTGTATAAATCTTCAAAGAATTCTTTCGTAAGAACTACATGAAATATAATTTTTAAAAACCCGTAAAAAAACAAGTTTTTGACTATAAATCCTTTATGTACGAGAAATAACTAAAAACATTAAACAATATAATTTGCAATGTCTGTCCGTGACGCTACTAATTTTAGAAAGCAGGGAAAACCAAATTACTGCAACAATGCATCAAAAGGTGTACACATTAAAGATGCGCTTATATGACGTCATTGTTTCGCTCATACATGTATTTTAATTTTGGAGAAGGGATCAATGTAAAAATAGGATTTGATGATGGTTAATTATAAAATCCAAAAACAAAGGGGGCGCCCTAGGTGCCCTACAACCCATATTATAAAATACTTTGTGTACATTTCAGAAAGTTTATATTTCGTATTTATCAAACAAGGACAAGTTAGTTGGGCTTTTGAAAATGTCGGCGCCGTAGGCGCCCTAAAAAAGTGCATTTTAAAAATAAAATAAATATATTTCAGCTGAAAACTTCCGTCATTTTTGACGGGTGATACACTAGTGTTGATTATAATACGCAGCGCAAGACAATAAAAAGACAAAATTGTAGTTATGTGTCGTAAAACATGTTTAATATAATGCGCACCGATCAGGAATATGTTTATAAAAAGTATTGTCAATAATATACGCACCTTATTGCGCGACAGGAAAGGTTGTTCAATATAATACGCACCGCGACATTATAGCAAAAAAAATTAACATGATGCATAGAGATAAATAAAATAATCTAAAAATGCAATAATTTAATTACAGTACATGCGATTGATCTGAAATTTTGAGACATCGTTTTTATCATCAGTACGAAACTGTCTGCAAAATTTCAGCTCGCTAGCTTACGAGGAAAAGGGTTAAAAATTGATCCAAAATTTTTTCGACAAACAAGCAAGCAAGCAAGGGCTCAAACAGACACCACGAGTTAATATAAAGGATTTAAAAAATAAGAGTGACCTATGCAAGTTGTATCAAATGTCTTCACTATGCCATGGCCTATTGTTACTGTGAGTCGTAGGAGATGGGAGTATTATTGTGGATTATTATGATTAGATGACAGAACAATGCCAATAAACGCGTCTGTGAGTTTAAGTTCATCGTTTAGTAGGCGCTAAAAGTAATTTAGTGTAAAGCAGAGTTGCTTTGAAGTCTGAAAGAGTTGGCGAGAAGTAGTCGTCAGTGATATATTGGAGGGTGACTGTATTCCTAAGTGTTGTTGTGTGTGAGTGCACACACAGGGTCACTACCAGTAGTAAAGAACGAATTTTATTGAAGGAAGGGTTCTGTGTTCGCCGGTATGAACATGGTCCTTGTTGAATAAGTGCAACCGTCAGATTCGACACCAGACGATCGAGTTGGGCCGGTAGTTGAGAATAGGTCAGACCAGGAGACCCAAGAAACAGTATTTCACCGGCCGGCGTCTGACGATTTTTCCACGTAATTTTGACAGTTTCCCCCGATGTTGTTTTGAATATTTACTGCAAGAAGACAAGAAGAAAGGGCCAACATTCTCTCAACACAATTTCGTCATTTTCTTCAGCGTATTTGTCGACATCTTGTTTCTTTCACAGCCTTGGTCCAAGTCACGTGAGCAAACGTCTAATAGCATTTGAAACATTGAACAATTCAATATAGAAGTTAGAGCCCTAACTCAATTGGATCAATTTGTCGTGCAGGCGGCTGACATTTGTAAAGTTGCACGTTCTTGGTTTTGATGTTATTTCTTTTTTTTTATTGTTTGTTTTTGTTTTTGAGTTTCTAGTTTCTTTCTTTCTTTTTCATCTGTGGGGAGAAAGAGCAAACAATTTTTTAAACAGTTTTTCCCCTTGGTCTGACACTAACTCCTGCACTAAGGGTTTACCTCTATTTAATAAACCCTGTTTGACGTCTACACCCAGAGGAATAGTGTCATTCTATCTATCAATGTAATTATCCTTAGCCTCAGACATTTTTTATCAAATGATCTTGAAACGCCTCTATCATTAAGGGAATAGTTTTTGGCAAGATGTTTTGTCTTGTAGGGTAATATTTGAATTAATTGGTTTCTCAGCGATGGTCAGTGTGTATTATGTCTAGCATCGCCTTCGGGGGCTTGTAGAAGCTTGCACGAGAAACTGTCAATATTCTCTGCCGACTGAAAGTTGGTAGTCACTAACAATCAGTGGACTTGTTCGACCCAGAAGTCGCCCTAAACTTTTGATGCTGTCACGACCTGACCTTTGATTGCCGTCTGGAAATGTTTAGTGACCAGAGCGGATCTTCTTAATGATTCGTCACGTCTTGTTGTGTAAGTGGCTCAGCGTCAGCTGGCAGCTGAACGGCATTTAGTAACCAGAAAAAATGTTTTATGAAAGCAAATGTCTAAATTTGTCAGTCAATAATTAACACATACACAAAATTAAAAATAAATAAATTAATGATTAAAGGGACCTCATATAATCCTATATAATAAAAGTCAATTTTCTGTCCGTTCTGTCCGGTCATCTATAGCGATTGGTCCCTCAAACACATATGACTCCTACAGCCAATCATATTGAACACGTTTACGCAAACGTTCAAAACGAATTATCTTTGGTGCAGTATTTCTTCCAAGACTTTATTTTGAGTTATGCGCGTTGGGATTTATAGTCAAAAGCTCTGTTTTTACAAGTTATTTATTTTAACTATGGGGCCGTCCATAAAGTAAGTCACGCTCCAGAGGGGGGGGAGGGGGTGTAAGAAAGTGTGACAGTTTGTGACAGTGGGGAGGGGGGGTCAGACCATGTGTGACGTCACGGTGTTTTATATTAAAGTTTAATTATTTTGTTCATAAAAATATATTTTTGTTCGAAAGTGTGACGTACTTTAAGGGGTGGGGGGGTTTCAAAGATTTGTGACAGTTTGTGACAGGGGGGAGGGGGGAGTTAAAAATGGTAAAAAACAGCGTGACGTACTTTATGGACGGCCCGTATAATGAATAGAATTTTTGACGTGCACATGTATGCCGATCGAGATGGCTGTTGAGTTACAACAACATGCCACCGAACGGTGGCTGAACGTCATTGGAAGGGCTTTGTTGCTCGTTATATATATATAATGCCAATTGGTAATTGTTAACAAATTAATAAAATAAAACTATAATTTATAACACTAAGCTTAAAAAAGTTGGGATTGAGATTGATAGTTAAATGAGATGTTGGCTTTCATCAACCCTGGAAGGATCAAAATGATTCAAGGCTGTTCTACACTTTCAGGATTACTTTACAATTTATGGACTTTTCTACTCGTTCAGAACTACGCTGCAATAGCTAGACTGTTCTACCATTTCAGTACTACGCTAGAATAGCTAGACTGTTCTACCATTTCAGTACTACGCTACAATAGCTAGACTGTTCTACCCTTTCAGTACTACGCTACAATAGCTAGACTGTTCTACCATTTCAGTACTACGCTACAATAGCTAGACTGTTCTACCCTTTCCGAACTACGCTACAATAGCTAGACTGTTCTACCCTTTCCGAAATACGCTACAATAGCTAGACTGTTGTACCCTTTCCGAACTACGCTACAATAGCTAGACTGTTGTACCCTTTCCGAACTACGCTACAATAGCTAGATTGTTGTACCTTTCAGAACTACGCTACAATAGCTAGATTGTTGTACCTTTCAGAACTACGCTACCATAGCTAGATTGTTGTACCTTTCAGAACTACGCTACAGTAGCTAGCCTGTTCTATCCTTTCAGAACTAAGCTACAATAGCTAGATTGTTGTACCTTTTATAACTACGCTACAGTAGCTAGCCTGTTCTACCCTTTCAGAACTGCGCTACAATAGCTAAACTGTTTTACCATTTCATATTATATTGTTCTATTTTGTTGGACGTATGATTACTAACCTAAAGACTCTAATTTACTTTACTCAATTTTATGGAGCATCCCTGTGTTGGGATTTGGGGTGTGAAGAGTAGTACTTTGTATTTGCAATTCAGTTTTTTCTGCCTTCTACTGAGATGCATACCCAAGTGCTGCCAGTGACAATTTTGGGAAAAACCTAGCCAACACGTCCAAAAAATCCTAGATCCGAAAGAAAAAACCTAGACACGCTAAAAATAAACAAATATGACGTCACAAAGCTTCTCTCTCCCCCACCCCTAGAAAAATGTATTTCTTATTTGAGAATGAGCATGTATCAAATCATTTATTGTCATTTAAGTATGTATTTAGCGTGATCCTGCAGCCTAATAACGTTACACGCACGAAGGCATTTAAAACGTCATTAAATTAATTGTAAGCAATCAAATATTTAAGTGGAGCTTTCATTTAAAGTTTCGAGCTTTTGATGTGACGTCACAGTTCTTAAACACCCCCTCCCCCTTGTCACACATCTCACAAAAGTGTGACCTCCTCGCTCTCCCCTAGATGATGTGTCGTCATTTTTATGAACGGCCTCTAACGTATTAGTTTGTACTACAAGTATTTGTAAATTATACTTACACCTGCATTAATTCATCACTTATGTCATCTTCGTTATAAACGACAATCTTTAAATTATCAGAATTCTTGGAACCATTCTTATTTTATCTAATACAGACGTTCCTTTTTTATACAGAAGATTATTGAGTCATAACTTTATCCATTGTTTATGTCTCGTATAGCATTTACATTTGAGTTTTACATGTTGATAGAGTGTTGGTTTTCCTCGTTTGATCAGGCAACTCATTCAACTTCCGAATTCCGGACGGAAAGAACGAGAATTTGTATGTGTTTGTTCTTGCATACGGACTAGGAAAAGTGTTTTTATAACTATGTCTATCTGAGCGTTGTATTAGATTATCTTTGGACTATTATAGTCTATACCATGTATACTTGAGAGAATATTCTCTCAACGCAGGCAGAAGAAAATGGTAGAGCTGTTAAGTTTTTCATTAAGTCTAATAAAATCGAATATTTTGGCTCATTCAAGCTGTTTTATCATGTAGCAGATTTCTTTAGACAGATGGCACCACAGTAGCACCACCTTTCGAATTCAGTGGAATAGAGCCATAGATAACATACTGTAACATGACTGAGCGGCTGAAAAAACTGTTGCCACCGGCTGCTTGATTTTATTTTTGAAAAAATCGAGTTTATTTAAGATATTATTTGCACATATTTAATAATATTTGTACTTTAACATCGTTTAATTACATTTTTTAAAGAAAAACCTAGATTATGTCTATTTTTGAAATAAAAAACATAGAAACCTAGGCAAGGTTGAAAAAACCTAGATCTAGGTTGAAAAACCTAGCGCTGGCAGCACTGGCATACCCTGGTTGGTTGTTAGATGTTCTCAACAAAAGGAGGGAATTATAAATCAGCGAAAGTGTTTATTGATTCATACATGAAAGAACTAAACATTCATAGAGTTTTAAATCAGTGTTAGTTTTGATTAAAATTAAAAAAAAGAAACAGATACCCCCCCTCAACCCCCCCTCCCCCACCCCCGCCAAAAAAATAAATAAAAAAAAATAATGAGATGATACTTAAATTTTCAAAGATATTGTCGCTTTACTCTAATAACAGCTTAAATTGTTTCCCTTGATTCTTTTTATCCCCCCCCCTTCACCTTTCGAAAGGAAACTTCCTTTATCAACTTCTGCCACGATCCATCTTGTGTAATGGTGGGAAAAATTAACAAGAAAAAAAAATACAACACAACAACGACAACAACCAAAGACTAATAATATTTCCATTTCATTGACGTGTGCTGAAATTGAGTGAAACATTGCCTCGTCGAAGTCGATAGTTTTTGTAGAGCTGTTAACAATTAATTTAAATTTAATAGTTAACTTTTGACAAATTAACGATTAATTAATCGTTAATTTCGATTAAAGCCATGATGTCATAAGTAACACTTATTAAACCTTCTTGTTGAATGTCTCCTTTATATGTTATCTTTTAACCAACTGCGCAAAAAGTCAAGTGTGTTGACATAATTTGGTTCAAATGATGAGCTGGTCTAATTGACAAAATAAAAAGCCGAGCTGAACTATCATTCACATGGAATTGGGGTAATTGGTATGCACAAACGGTCTTGGCAAGGAATGACATTATCGGATATCGGTGTTCATTAAGTTTCCACCATTGTAGAGGGTTAATGGATTCAGGAACTTTCATCTCCATTTTGTAACGCAGTAATTCATCAGAAGAGCTGTCGTCATTTTCTGTCTCTGAGTGAGAGTCCATTACTGCCTTTAACTTAATACGCTTTTCAATTGGTTTCATAAGTAGGCGAAGTGTTAGAACCATGGTAGGCAAACGATTTCTACCAATGGATACAATAAACGTTATCAACATTTAATTTTTATTTCAACAAGACAATTTGCTAAAATTGTAGAAGCTTTCATTCATAGAACGAGCTGTCGAAAAAAGGTTCTAATATATAAACAAGCACGACCAGGCGTAGAGCTGTTGAAAAAAAAATTATCTGATGACTTGTCAAATATGTTCGTTGTTTGGGTGGGGTACGGAGGGCGGCAGAGCACGTGAGCTGATTAATGGAGCTGTTATAATAAAATCTCCACTACACAGATCCAAGGAAGAAATAAAAGCCCACAGGCACTGAGATGAAGGCCCCTAATACGAGCTCAGAAGGATCAAGTCGGTCATTAGACCACGAGGATAAACGTTCAGAAGAGGGCACATCAAGGTTAACGGGAAAATTAAGTCCTTGATAGGCGATTTCATTACACAACAGCGCTATTTACACACGCATCTCACATAATTGTACCGCCTTTGTGCACATAGCCACATTGTGCTCAAAATTTAGTCAGATTGTCTGAAGAAATTACTGTTAGTAAATTACAAATTAGAGATCCCATTTACAAAATAAAGTTTGTAGTTTCAGCTGGATAGCGAAGTCATATAGTGCGCTCGCCTCACAAGCTGAGCGGCGTGGGATCGAGCCCACGCAAAGCCACAATACAAATAAATAAAGGTAAAAAAGGATTTTTTAAAAACACGTTTTTAATAAAAGAAAAAAATAAGTTATAACTTATACGTTCAAGTACTGTGATTTAATATGACTAAAAACGTTGGGCGGGTGTTTGGTATAAAAATTAAAGATTCATAATTTAGAAGGCAAAAGAGAGATCTATAAGTGAGAGCATGAGTGAACTGCATATGTAAAACCTCATACGCGCCCGCCCCACGTTTAAGTCAAATTAAATCACAGTACTTGAACGTATAAGTTTTAACTTATTTTCTCCTTTTTAGTCCACTTATAAAAACATAGTTTTAAAAAATCCTTTTTTACCTTTATTTATTTTAATCTTTTTAGTCCAGTAATAAAAACGTGGTTTTTAAAAAATCTTTTTTACCTCTATTTATTTTACCAAACACCTCATCAGCACCCGCCCAACGTTAATACAACTGGCAATTAGGTCACTGGGGTGAACACGGCACGTGAAATCTAACAACGGCAGTCGGATACAGATGCTTATTTAGAGATTAACTAAAAAATGCACTAATTTAATTACGGTACATTCGATCGATCTGAAATTTTGGTACAATGTATTGTCATCCAAGATCTATCTGTGGTAAAATTTTGAGCTCTCTAGGACTATCAGAAGTGGTTTAATTTTACGTTGGCAAATTTGAAAAATTGCGGACAGACAGACACGAAAGCAAGTTAATAAAAACGTGGTAAAAAACGAGGTAAAATGATGAATGACTAACGCTAAGAAAGCCCTCCGCTGACATGGAAGGGAGTCGGGGCACCCACCAGGTCTACCAAGCACCTAGTAAGTTTGTAATGGAAACATTAGGAACCCTTCGACCATCGGTTATGGCACTTTAAAAAAGTTTCGACAAAAATTAAAACACGCGAAACAAGTCTGATATTTGAATTTAAACATTTAAATTTACTTAATTTTTAAATTAAGTTGTAAATTCTAATTCACTAGAGATAACCCGTCAAAAAATACGGAATCTTTTTTTGTTTTTCGTAACTGTTTAAAAAAAATTTGAAATCAAGATGCAATAGAAAGAGAGAGAAGATGTTGAAAAGAGATAGCTATAAAACAAAATCGATCGCAGCGCCACCTAACAGCACTATAAAACACAATCGATCGCAGCGCCACCTAACAGCATTACACCCATACAGACAACGGGAATTATGTATATTGACGTGATAAATAAAAATTATATAAAGAATGAAAAAATCCATTTTTGATTTATATTACACTGCCAGTGCCAGCAAATACAATATTCATCGTCATCATCGCCTGTCGTCCCATCTGGGGCATGGGCCACAAACAAAAGCTCTCCAGGCATCCCGGTCCTGCGCCAGTCTCTCCAACTGTCCCCAGCTGTGCCCACTCTTTTTGGTAATTGCCTCCAGTTCCCTTCTCCAAGTCGTTCTGGGTTGACCTTTTTTGTTCTCTCGCCCTGGGGTTTCCAAGTAAGGGATTATCTTGATATACTGGATGTAGGCTTTCTGAGGGCGTGGCCAATCGATCTCCTTATTATATCTTCCACATGGTTCTTGATGAGTGCGCTGCAAGAGGTCCTCGTTGGTGATGACGTTGGGCCAGCCGATTCGGAGAGATGAGTTAATAGATGTCTGTAGCTTTTGTGAACTGGCTGCTGTTGTTCGCCATGTTGTCACATCTGATTAACATAATTTTGTGACGTAAGGTCACATGTATGGTGGACGCGGGAAGAAAGGAGCATTTCTATTGGTTGAAAGTGTTGGGCGAACAGTTGTGTGTAGACTTCCGACATGGAAGGATGTATAGTGAATAACTCAAGATTTCCACGTTATATTACCTCAAATGATTCTTATGTGTACAATATATATGTATATTAAAGTTGTTTTGGATAAACGAATTCTTCAGTGAATTATTGTGCACAAGATTAATTACTGTGAGAACGCCTACATAAAAGAGAATATAAAGTTACATCGTTACATTGGTGTCGAAGTAAAAGTTCCATGTGAACACTGTACAAGAGATTTCGAGAAAGAGGTTTCGTGGAAATAAGTATTGGATATTTCCAAAAAAGGAAAGTATTCTTTAAAATAAGAAATAATACCAGCTATAGTATTTTTGAATATTCAAGTTCGTAAGAAGCTGTGAATAAACTTTTATGGTTCAATGAAAATACAAGAAGATTTCAAAATGGCGGCATAAACGGCGCATGTCACGCAGTGTAGTATAAAACTGGATCAGCCTAGTTGGTTCTACGTCACATTCGACGACAGTACAAGCATACTACACAGTACTGGAATCTGGGTCGTGTAGGCTTACTGAATGGTGACACACGGTGAACATATATAGGTCGTGACGTCAACAGGCTTAATGCTAGTTGATTCCAGGAAATATTAGTAATAGTAAACATAACATCGAAACCGAGAAGCTATGGACTATTCAATGTGTTGGTGTGAATTATAAATAAAGAAACGGAATTTTTATCCATTCATTGTGTGAAGAGTTTGATTATCGCAATTTTGGATTAATGGAATGAACTAAATTGTTTAAAAACTACTCGAAAATTGAAATTTTAACCAAGTGACTTTTATTCAAAACGATCGGACCATTTAATATATTTTGTCAATCTGAGGGAGCGTATATATAAAGTATACTAAAGATCCCGTGTGAGGATTCTTTTGTTGTCTCATCTTGCAATAACTAGATTTTATGGTTTAGACGTGTCACTTATTTGAACTTAACATTTTTGAATTCAAGATTTTCATTTGGACGATTTATAACTTTATCAATATATATACATACATTCCTTACCGAATTGCTAGACTCATATTATTCAATCAAACAAAACATGGATCACTACAAGGAATTCACTGCCATAGCTAAAGAGATCGGACTAAAAGGAAAAGAAATGAGAGATTTCATTGAAGAAAAAGTAAGAGAAACTGAAGAAAAAGCAAGAATAGCTGAAGAAAAAGAACAGCGAAGAAAAGCTGAAGAAGAAGAAAAAGCAAGAATAGCTGAAGAAAAGCAAGAATAGCTGAAGAAAAAGAACAGCGAAGAAAAGCTGAAGAAAAAGAAAATCAAAGAGAAGCTGAAGAAAAAGCAAGAATTGCTGAAGAAAAAGAGATGCAAAGACTCATAGTAAAAAGAGAAATTGAACAACTTGCAGTCGATAAGTTAAAATTACAAAGGGAGCGAGACAGTAGTGGCCACAATCCTGGTGATGAAACAAATAGAAGGTCAGCACCAAGGGATACTATCAAAGTAAGAAAATATGATAGCCAAAAAGAAAAAAATGGATGTTTATCTGGATTATTTCGAATCCATAATGGCTATGAAAGGCTATAATGAAGAAGATTGGCCAGCACAACTGATGACTCAATTAACTGGAGAAGCATTTGAAGCTTATAACAGTATAGCCAAAGAAGACAAAAGCATATATAAGAATGTCAAAAAGGCACTTCTATGTCATTTTGGAAAGTCAGAAAATGATTATAGAAGAGAATTTCATGAAATGAGAATCAAGATGGACAAAGATCCACAGATCATAGTACATGAAGCACAAGTCAAACTAACAAAATGGCTGGAACTGACAGCAATAGATACGAGCAATCCAAAGGCCATAATAGACATGGTGTTAATTGACAAGTTTTTAGAAAATGCAACACCAACCCTATTCACATATTTGACTGACAAGAAAGTTCGTACTCAAGCAGAGCTAACAAATGCATTACGAACATTCAAAGACTCTCATCCGAATGTGGAAATGGATAAGAGACAAGACATATTTGCAGCAATACAAATTAAAAGTCAAGAAAAAAGGCAAGGTATGAGAAACCAGAGTCTGCCAAACCAAGGCAACAGACAAACTATTTGTTGGTACTGTAACAAGCCAGGACATATGGCGAAGCAGTGTTACCACAATAAAGGACAAACCAAATAGGGTGTCACCTAATGACAGCCCTATCAGAAAGAAAATAGAAGAAAGATCAAGACAAGATCATTTTGAAAACAAAAGTAGACAATCATGGAGAGAAAAATATAATCATAATTCCAGACATAGAGATTATGATCAAGAAGACAATCATGGAGAGAAAAATATAATCATAATTCCAGACACAGAGATTATGATCAAGAAAGACAATCATGGAGAGAAAGAAATAATCATAATTCCATAAATAGAGATTATAATGAAAGCAGAAGATCATGGAGAGGCAAATACAATTTTGACTCCAGAAAAAGAAATTATGATCAATCAATTCAATCATGGAGAAAGAATGAAAACCAAGACATGAATGATAGAAAAATAATAAAGTTAAATCGAGCACAGACAGAAACTAGTGACATTTTAGCCACTATTAAAAATCAAGTATATGATAAAAGAAATGAAGACCATAGTAGCAGAGAAAGAGATGGTACTAGTGAATCTGAAACCATTTGTGTGAAATCATCTGAATTAGGAAGAACAATTGGTTGTGTATTAAGCCAAATCAAAAACTTTACAGATAGAGACAATATTTTTCAGATAAAAGTTTCTGACAGTGACTCATCTGTTCCAAATTCTATTGAATTATCTGGAAGCAAAAATGACATCTCAAAAGCTAAGCAATTTATTCAAGATGCTGGAATTGAAATTATGAATGAACATAATCGAAGTCATGGTTGGTGAATTATTGAACATTTAACAGTCTGAAGAAACATTCAAAGCCCATCGATTTGAATTCATACTCGTCAATTGAAGAATGACTGTATTGAACTAGGCTATGCTATTAGCCGACTACAAATTTGACATTAAACCTGTGAAGGGAAAGGACAATGTGGTTGCAGACATATTAAGTAGAATGACAATAAATAAAGACACTCTGTGAACTCCTAACTGATAAAAACCAGAGACTATTAAAAAGACATTCTGTGAATTACTAAATGATAAAATAAGAGACTGTTTTAACATTAGTCTGTGAATTCCTAAAGGATACAAACAGAGACTGTAATTATATTAATATTTTTATTTGTTGAACAATGGACAAGGAACAGTGTTTGAATTCCATTGGATTATTAGTTAATTTTAATAATATTGAGTGTTTAAATGTTTTAATTACACAAAATTACAGATGTGTTTAAAAGTCCATTTTCATTTTTTCAGCACAGGTAGACGGCTGCAGTCCTACAGATTTTTTCTCATTATTTCTTATGTTAAGACTGTTGCAGTTCTACAGATTTTTTCTCATTATTTCCTATGTTTAGACTGTTACAGTCCTACAGATTTTTTCTTATTGATTCTATATCCAGAAGTTGTATGTAAGAAAATGAATGTTCATTGATGATAAATATTTGAAATTTGAATATAGATATAGATTGATTTGATTTTATGAAGACCAAAAATGTTGTATTTCATAAACATTTTTTTTTGAAGGATGGGGGTGAATGTCACATCTGATTAACATAATTTTGTGACGTAAGGTCACATGTACAGAGACGCGGGAAGAAAGGAGCATTTCTATTGGTTGAAAGTGTTGGGCGAACAGTTGTGTGTAGACTTCCGACATGGAAGCATGTATAGTGAATAACTCAAGATTTCCACGTTATATTACCTCAAATGATTCTTATGTGTACAATATATATGTATATTAAAGTTGTTTTGGATAAACGAATTCTTCAGTGAATTATTGTGCACAAGATTAATTACTGTGAGAACGCCTACTTAAAAGAGAATATAAAAAGTTACATCGTTACACATGTTTCTGCCCCATATACCAAGACAGGTTTCACTGTGGTGTTGAATGTCTTGAACTTGGTCTGGAGGGTTAAGTTGTTGCAGCTCCATACTTTTTTTAGCTGGTTAAGTGCTGTTTTCGCTTTGCCAATTCTCACTCTTATGTCGGCGTCTGTCCCTAATTGTATGTCAATGATGTCACCGAATACAATACAATAGCATGGGATTGTAACACGCCAAATGATGTTGCTCTTTTTAAATTGTTCATGAACATCAATTGGCTCCCCATTCATGTATTTTAGAAAGAGCACGCGATGCATGTGCTTTTGTGCGCTTTGACCAGGGTTGCCAGATTGTAATTTGGGTAAAAGGCCAAACTGACTGCCAAAAAAGGCCAAAAAAGGCCAAACTTATGTTATATGAAAAATGTCAACAAAAATGACGTCACGCACCTAGGGGGCGGGAGGGGGTCACAGATTTGTGGCGAAGTATGGCGAGGGGGTTGCTTTTAAGAACTGTGACGTCATATTGGAAAGGGTCTAGCTCTTGATTACGTGTGACGAGTGTGTGTGGGGGGGTGAAAATACATTGAAAAATCTGACAAAATTGCGTGACGCCATTTATGAACGGCTCATAACGGCTGAAAATTATTTAACTATTTAAAATGAAGGTTGAACCAGGAGAAAAGGGTTGGTGACATGAGAACGTCCTTACTGCATTTATTTGTAAACAAAAGCTCAGCCCTGACTCTAACAATAGCGTCTAAAAGTGTGAGCTGCATTCTACATTTGGCTTTTTCTTAATAGCCTCTTCGTTCAACTTTTTAAAAACATTTTAATGTCTAACATACACGTAAGCTATTCAAAAATAGAAAAATAATTAATAAGGTTATTGACTCATTGGCGAATTTTAAATTTTTTTTGTGATAAAGATTATTTTGATATATATTTTATATAGTCTATATATTAAGAAAAAGGCCAAAAAAGGACAAAAAGCCAAAAAAATTTTTGAGGCCAAACCCTGTTAAAAAAGGCCAAGTTTTGAGAATTTGGCCTTAAAAAGGCCAATATGGCAACCCTGGCTTTCACCATTTGTCAATTGCGTAGCTCGTGTTTCATGCAAATTTATCTTGTAGCACCACGTGACTGATCACATAGAGACACCATGTTTCATTTTCATTGTTTCTAATGTTTGGTGGCGTGCATTGAAATAAGGTCACATTTCGTTTCCATCCCTTGGATTGCTGCCCTTATTTCTCTCCCCTCCACAATCACTGACAAACAAGTAGAAAAAAAGATAAAACAAAACTTGTCTACGACTTAAAAAGATTAGTTTTATACGAATTTTGACAGGAAAGATAAATGTATGTTTATATCAAAAGTTTTAGTAACTTTACTTTCGTTCAAT